>OZ020279.1:2192733-2253564 GCA_963971205.1 Aethes cnicana | reverse complement strand
ATCCTTTATCTGCTAAATACAATAATTACCTACACATTAAAGAATACCTCGAAACTTTCATCCTCAATATATTGCCAGAGGTCCTCCGCCCACATTACTGTTTTTTTTAAAGACAGACACTGAACTGGACATTGGTGGGTAAAATTTGGAGCCGGTGTCGATTTTGTGTTAATCGTTGAAAAATAAAAACAAAGTTACGTATGTCACCATTATTATCGCTGATATTTTGTATTTATGAAGGACAATGTCATTCATTTGACATCGTCATAGACACGCAAATTTTTACTGTAGGTTGCATTTCGATTTGGGAACCGAACTTAACATTAATAACAATTTTCTTTCATAATAACCGCCTAGCTTTTTTACGACTGGCAACATTCCGCCGCGCTCGCCTGATTCTTGGAAGCCCCGTCAGATGTCACTGTTCCAAATTAGAAGGCGCTTACGAAGTTTTCCCGCGGTAGTATATAAGGCGTGGGCGGGTCGACACGCCATACTAACCTTGCGCAGGGTGTACCGCGATCAGGAAGGCGGTTGCCCCGGGTCGGCGCCGGCCATTGCACTGCGGCCGGACTGTGCCTGCCTGTGACTATCTGCGATACGTCGTGCGTGTAATTTTTGGTAGTAGGACTTGCGGTATGACCCGGTCCTTTGTAGAGAGAATAGGGGCTATCGCGTGTGAATTTGCCACGAGGCGCTTGTGTCGCGTGAGGTCCAATAACATTCATTAATTTTCATTGGTTTTGGCGGGCTTCGTGACATAAATTATTATTTCTTTAATTTACTTGTTGAAAAGTGATCTCCTTCGTGAAATTATCGCAAATATGGATTATTTGGTGATGAATGTGAGAACGCTTTGAAACAAAAAAAAAACCGAATAAAACGGAACTACACAACTTTGCGGCATAGCTACTCGATAATGATGATAGTTATATTTATAATTACTAAACTTAACGAGATTCAAGATTTAAAACTTTGCTTCGGCGCCAGTCTTATAAAGTCGCCTTTGACAGCTATACCTCTGGACCTTAGTCAACAGTGGCGCCAACTGGTGAGCAAAGAAACGGTAGTCCCCATTGACTTGAAACATTTTAGATTGGAGTCTCAAATCAAATTACAGGCATTAGCGGCCACAAGATGCGATAGGAAAATGGACTCAAAAACAAAGACTCTAAAGCCGGATATGTAGGTGGATATTTCCACAGCAGTGTTTGATGGAGGATCTGACCAACCCTGTACCATCACAACAGCCCACATTTACATCCAACTACTGGGCACAAGGCGGTCACATCATGAGAGGGTTTGGGCTCCGGGACTCTAACTATCTCCATACTAAATTTCGTTCAAATCAGTCCAGTGGTTGAAGCGTAAAGAGCCCAACTAGCAAACTATGCACTTAAAGTACTCTTCAAGCCTAATTTTATTGCGCTTATAAAGTACTTGTAGCTATCTACAAACCTGGATTTGGGCACACTTATAGGAGCATTTGTTTTTGTAACAGTCTTATAATCTACTTACACAATGCTATTAAGTCCTATAATATGCTCGTAATAGCGTTGAAGAAGTACAAATAGTCCTATAATGTATACTCAAAACCTTTATAAGTACAATTGCTCTTGTAAGTGTCTGTGACAAGCTCTTTATAAGATTAAAATAGTAAATGTCAGTACATCTTGCAAATGTGGTTTAGTGTTTGTGTTGTGAGTAATTTTTGGAATTAAAAAGGTAAGTACAATATCTTTTTGGCATAATACTAATATTTATCGTAGCCGGTGAAGTAGGGATGTGAATATAGGGTTAATAGAGAATGAATTAGTGGGGAAGTGATATTCATCGTTAAAATATAGTATTTTATAAACATATTTTAAAAGCGCCTCTAAAATTTCATCATTACACCATTCTTTTAATAAGTTTATTACAATATATTGCAATAAATATCCGCCATAACATAAACTGGTTTAAATGAGAGCGTTTTAAGTCTATTATAAGTGTAATAGCGCTTATTCAAACTATTATAAGAACATCATGCCCTCCATGTTGACATTAATTAGGGTTCCTCATAAATTCAATATAAACACTTCTAACCCATGATTTTTTTACAGTTTATAATTTTAAAATGTAGTAAATCGTATAAATCGTAAAAAAATGTTATTTTTGGTCTTGAATGTTTTTGTCTGACTGACTTTATATTAGGTCCTTACATATGAAATTGGCGTTTGGCGAACTGGCAACTTTGATTCAAAATATGTGGCGTTCGGCTAGGAATTCCAAATTCAAATTTATTTCAAATTTAAGACCATGTATTTCTGTGTTCGAATTACGAAATTTATTTGTTATCGCGTCATTTGTTTTTCTTTCACATCGTTCTGTTCACAATATGGAGAACTTAAAATATCGCTATATTTACGAATATGAGTTTCACCTCGGCACTAGTGCTGCAGAAACGGCTCGTAGGATTAACAATGCGTATGGGGAAGCTACTGCAAAAGAAAATACGGTACGTTATTGGTTCCAACGTTTCCGTTCTGGAAATTTTGACCTACAGAACAAGCCTCGTGGACGGCCGGAGACACAAGTTGATAACGAAGAATTAAAAGCAATTGTGGAAGCAGATCCATCGCAAACCACGTCAGAGTTAGCGGCAGGCTTCGGTGTGAGTGATAAAACCATTTTGATTCACTTGAAACAAATTGGAAAAGTGAAAAAACTTGAAAAATGGGTACCGCATGAATTGAGCGACGCAAACAAAGAAACACGCGTCGAGTGTTGCGTTTCACTTCTCAACCGGCACAATAATGAAGGCATTTTGAATCGTATCGTTACTTGTGATGAAAAATGGATCTTGTACGACAACCGGAAACGTTCTTCACAATGGTTGAACCCAGGTGAACCAGCCAAATTCTGCCCGAAACGAAAGTTGACTCAGAAAAAGGTACTGGTAAGTGTCTGGTGGACTAGTGCCGGTGTCATCCATTACAGTTTCTTAAGATCTGGGCAAACAATCACGGTTGATGTGTATTGTCAACAATTGCAAACGATGATGGAAAAGCTAGCCATTAAACAACCCAGACTGGTCAATCGATCTAGCCCACTGCTGCTTCAGGACAACGCTCGACCACATACGGCACGTTTGACGGCCGCAAAACTACGGGAGCTGCGACTGGAATGTCTTCGACACCCACCATACTCCCCGGACCTTGCTCCAACTGATTACCATTTTTTTCGGAATTTGGACAACTTCATGCAAGGAAAAAAATTCAATTCTCACGAGGCTGTCCAAACGGCCTTCAAAGATTTTATTGATTCTCGCTCACACACTTTTTTTAGTAAAGGAATCAATGAACTACCTTCGAGATGGCAAAAGTGCATAGATAGCCATGGTACATACTTTGACTAAATAAAAAAATAGTTTCATAAAAAAAAATCGTTTTCATTTCTGCCATATGAAACGCCAATTTCATATGTAAGGACCTAATATTATAGGTACTAGATTTTAGACTTCGTATGCGCGTAAACATTAACATGTATTTTTTTTCCGTTCACGTGGGCATTTCGAGAAATCCTCTTTAGTGCTCTCATACACTAAGTTCACAGTTCATTGAGGACTACATTATATGTGGTACGTTATACTTCAGGGCCAGAGATTTTTATCTTTTTCACCTTCTTCGTTATCTCCTTCTGTGTAATTTTCTTTGTCGAAATCTTCACCTTTTTTATTTTCATCTTCACTTAAATTATCTAAATTATTTGATTCTACGGGACCCTTTCTTAATAAAGTTCCCGTTTGATTCAGTGGGTCAACTCTTATAATAGCATCAAACAAGAGTAGATACGTTTTTGAAATCTTATTAAGGTTCTCCTCAAGAATGTAATAAGAGCTATTACTCTTATAAAGGTTCTGTTCAAGAATGTTATAAGAGCTATTACTCTTATAAAGGTTCTGCTCAAGAATGTTATAAGAGCTATTACTCTTATAAAGGTTCTGCTCAAGAATGTAATAAGAGCTATTACTCTTATAAAGGTTCTGCTCAAGAATGTTATAAGAGCTATTACTCTTATAAAGGTTCTGCTCAGGTGTGTAATAAAACCTTATACTCTCACCGAATGCTACTATTGGAGTTGAAAAATTACAAAGACTATTTGTCTTGTAACATGCACTTATAAGATACCATCTCCTATAACTGTCTTATAACGTACTCCTATAGTAAACTAAAAAGCTTTGTTATAAGAACAAGTGATCTTGAGTTATTGCTCTCATAACGCTCTTAATAAGAGCTTTTACTCTTATAAAGGTTCTGCTCAAGAATGTTATAAGAGCTATTACTCTTATAAAGGTTCTGCTCAAGTGTGTAATAAAACCTTACACTCTCACCGAATGCTACTATTAAAGCTGAAAAATTACAAAGACTATTTGTCTTGTAACATGCACTTATAAGATACCATGTCCTATAACTGTCTTACAACATACTCCTATAGTAAACTATAAATCTTTGTTATAAGAACAAGTGATCTTGAGTTATTGCTCTCACAGCGCTCTTAATAAGAGCTTTTACTCTTATAAAGGTTCTGCTCAAGTGTGTAATAAAACCTTATACTCTCACCGAATGCTACTATTGGAGCTGAAAAATTACAAAGACTATTTGTCTTGTAACATGCACTTATAAGATACCATGTCCTATAACTGTCTTATAACGTACTCCTATAGTAAACTATAAAGCTTTGTTATAAGAACAAGTGATCTTGAGTGTAACAAGACTTATAGCTTAACCTTGTAGTACACTACAAGTCTATTTATAAGAACACGAGATCTTGAGTATAACAAGACTTGTGGAATGCCAATATAAGAGCGAAAGTCTTTCTCAGTGCACTTACTAGACTATTATGAGAATTGGTACTCTTATAATTTTGGTTATAGGACTACTTTGCTAGTTGGGAGGTAACAGACAGGCAGTTACTTTCACTTTTATAACATTTGGTAATAGTATTGATATATCCAACTGTTCAGTACTTATTTTCTAGAAACTATTGAAGGAAACAATGAAATCAAACTTAACATTTATTTCTCCGTACTAACCAAGACAAGCGGATACCCCGGCGCCGGTCGGTACTGCATGAAACAAATACAATACATGTATCTTTATTCGTACAGAATACAATTTATACATTTATATGTCTGACTTATTAATAATTTTCTCAATTTACTAACAGGGTTAAGTGTCGCCAGTCGATGTCTTCTTCAGGTTTTTGACGGCGAAACTGCGGAGAGGGTTGTTTTGACGCGCCTGCAAATAAATAAAATGAATCATTATTTAAGTGACAACATTTAAAATGTTAACGCAAACGATGGACCTGCTAAGAAGGCTCAAGATCACGCAAAAGGGCAATGGAGAGCTCTGCGTGATAGAATCAGAAATGAGGATATCCGCCGTAGAACTAGGGTCACCGACATAGCTCGAAGAATTTCGAGCCTTAAGTGGCAGTGGGCGGGGCACATTGCTCGCAGGACTGATGGCCGATGGGGCCAGAAAGTTGTACAGTAGCGTCTGCGAACCGGGAGACGAGCTGTCGGTAGGCCTCCAACAAGATGGAGCGACGACCTCGTGAAGGTCGCGGGTAACGGGTGGAAATAAACTGCACATGATGGTGATAATGACGATGACGTTGACGATGCGATGATGATGATGATAATGATGATTTAAAATGTTTAGTAAGGCGTAACTCGAAAACCATTTCAGTATCTCTGTGTAAGGCTGCGATTTCAGCAGAGATGTGCGAGAATGCGTTGCGAGAGATGTGTTAGTCATGGACCAATAGAAACACTTCATTTATCTACAGCGGAGCGAGGACAGGTAAATGAAGATTTCTATTGGTTCATGACAAACACATCTTTCGCAACGCATCCTCGCACATCTCGGGTGGCAACACGGCCTAAAGGATAAAAAAAAATGTGACTAAACACTGTGAACCAAAAAGCCAAGTAGCCTTTATTTCGAACCCAAACACGGCGTAACCACTATGCCGCCTCACTAGCATCGCAATTTTGTATAGTGAAAAACCTAAAACATAAAACTGCGGCTCGGTCTACCACGTGAGTAGACCGTGTGCCGTCCCCTCACCTGGTACTTGGGCCGCTTGGCGTTGCTGAAGACCTTCCTCTTCTTCTGCGGTGGAGCCTCGGTGGCCGTCTCATCAGCCGGCTCCTCACTCCGCAGCGCCGCTGGCAGCAGGTACTCCGGCACGTGGGCCAGTTGCGGCTGCACTCTCACTGTGTGCAGGGCCTGGAAAATAAATAAAAAAATGTAAAAAATAAACACTTCAGTATCATTTTAAAAATTTACAACGGTGAGTGTAGTGTTGGTAAAGATTCAAGTCTATGAAGTCTTCATTTCTAAGACTGCCTCTTTAGATTTAGACTCTAGTTATTTAGTCACAGCTCGAATTCATTTAGACATGTTGGGGACTCGAGACTTCTGCAAGAGACTAGAGTCCTTTATAGAGAATCGCGCGTGTTCTGGAGTCTCGTAAATCGTAAATATAGGGTCAAGCAAAACGTTATCAGGATATTTTAACCACAGTATCAGTTATCCATTCCAAGCATGTTGGTCAGGTTTTTAATTATTTTCGAGTTGGTAAAATAACGTCCGTTTCGTGTTTGTACGAAAATGCCACCATGTCCGTCCGACTACAGGACCAGACCACGAAGCCTATTCCACTGCAGCGGGGAGTCAGACAAGGAGATGTGATCTCTCCGAAGCTGTTCACCGCTGCATTGGAGGATGCTTTCAAGGTGCTGGACTGGAAAGGTCGAGGCATCAATGTTAATGGCGAGTACATCTCTCACCTTCGATTTGCCGACGATATTGTAGTCATGGCTGAGACCATGGAGGACCTCAGTATTATGCTCGCTGACCTCAGCAGAGTTTCCGATCGAGTTGGTCTTAAAATGAACATGGACAAGACGAAAATTATGTCTAATTTATTTATTTATTTATTTATTTATTATAATTTTCCCAGCATAACAGAAAACTAAAGCACTGTGGAAAACAGATATTATATAGGAAATAAGACAGTCAAATATAAAATAGATAGATAACACATTACATTATTACTTATAACTATGTACTGACGGTTGATAACCGCACATCCATCATCTCGCAGAACTTCAAGCATTCATCACACACATGTGTCCATCTGCTAGCGAAAATGTCAAGAGTAGGTGCTGACGCAAGCAGAGCGTTTAGGCTATGAAGTGAGCGAACGAGCGGTGAGTTGGCGCGGGAGACAGTGCGCGCCGCCGGAGGCGCCAGTAGCGGGTGCCGGCGCGGACGGAGCCCGATGTTGTTTAGGGAGGGGACATACAGGCGTACAATTTTCTCCACCAAGTCCAGGCAGTCAGAGTCACCACGAAGGATGCTAGCGGCCTTAGTAATTAAATTACTGTTTCGCCTTACTTCTAGGGAGTTAAAACCCAAGGTACCCAGTAAGTACTTCGTTGGGTATAAAAAAGGGTAATACCCATATATTTTCTTGTAAAAGAAACGGAGGAATGATTTTTGCACTTTCTCTAGAAGCAGAATGTAAGAATCTTCGTGGGGACTCCATACAGCCGATGCCGTTTCAAGTTTGCTTCTAACAAGAGCAGTGTAAAGAATTTTTAACGCCCTGAAATCGCGGAAGTCACGAGCATTCCGGACAACGAAACCCAACCTTCGGAAGCAATTTTTGGCAAGATATTTCATATGATCATGGAAGTTAAGATTCTTATCAAAAATAACACCCAGGTCCGTAATAGAATCAACTCTCTGTATAGAATCTGGACCTAGCATGTAATTAGCATGGAGAAGATTGTGACCACGGCCAAATGTCATCACGGAACACTTTGCCGTATTGAAATGGAGCTTGTTGTCGTTGCTCCATTGGAGCACTCGGTCAATATCTTCCTGGAGCGACACATAATCACATAACTGTTGTACTCCGTAAATGAGTTTCAGGTCATCAGCATAAAGCAGGCATCTGGCGCATTTTGGAACTGATGACAGGTCATTTATCATAATGCCAAAAAATAGAGGACCAAGAATTGAACCCTGGCTGACTCCAGAACGAGTGTGGTAGGTTCCGGAGGTAAAGCAACCGTGCTGCACAAATTGCCGCCTGTTACGCAAGTAACTGGCAAAGAACCGGAGTAATTTTGGAGAGAAGCCGATACAACACAACTTACTCAACAGGACATCGTTATCCACACGGTCAAATGCCTTCGCAAAGTCAAAGTACACGACATCAACTTGAACTCCTTCATCTAGATGTTCTGAGATAGAATCAACCAGGGTCAGCAGATTCGTATCGACTGAGCGACGTGGTCTAAAACCGTGCTGAGAGTCGCACAAGTAGGGCTTTATTTGCGGAGCAAGAAGCTTATGTAAGATGGATTCGTATAGCTTCGCGATTGATGAGAGAACAGCTATGGGGCGGTAATTTTCTACACATTCTGTATTGCTAGATTTGGGAATGGGCCTCACTCGAGTAACCTTCCATCCGTCAGGGTATTCACCAGTATTCAGCGCTAAGTTAAAAATGTGATGTAAGGGTACCTTAAGCCAATCCACGCACCCTTTCAGAATAAACGCGGGGAAACAATCTGGACCTGGGGAACTTTGAGGCTTAAGAAGTTTTATTCCAGTTTCTACATCATGCATAGATATCTCACCAATATGTACATAGTTTCCTGCTGTAGTTCTGTCATCACAGATAACCTTCTCACTGTCAAGAAGCGGGGTATCCGGTAAAAATACTCCGGAGAAAAAGTTAGCGAAAGCCTGCGCTGCTTCACTGCCTTCGTAAGCAATTTTACCAAAGGTCACTCGAGTCTCAAAGCCGCCTTTTGATTGAAGGCCGTTTATATGTTGCCAAAAAGCTTTTGGGTTTTTAGTAAGTTTGCATTGGACTTGGCTAATATATTCGTCGTATGCAAGTGACGTGCGGACTTTAATATCTGCCCTAAGCTTCGAATAAACCGCGTAAGCAGCAGGGTCTCCTACACGTTTCCATTCCCTATGAAGTCTAGCCTTCTGCTCAATATCTTTAATCAAGTCTGTCGTAAACCAAACCGGATATTGCCTACTAGGCTTACGACGCCTAATTTTTCGGGGTATGCATAGATCGAAGATATCGTACATAATAGAATAGAAGTGTTCCAACCCTAGGTCAGCATTTTCAGCTTTTAGAACAGCGTCCCAGCATACCTCCGATACGAATTGGGTCAGTTGTTCATAATCACCTTTCGAAAAATTCCAGTCAAAAGCAGAATTCACATTACTGGGCTGAACTTTAACAGATGACCTAATATTCTTCTTAAACGTAACTGTGATATCGAGAGGTGGATGATAAGCATCACGAAACGGAACCAATCCCCCGTCGTCCATCTCACTGACCTTGACACATTGAGGGGTACTTTGCGTCAGCACTACATCTAACACACCTCCATACGCATTCAATACATCATTCGTCTCATGCAGATTACAAACAGTTAAAAAGTAAGAATAGTAGCTTGCGACGCTTACAGAAGCGTATTTAAGGTTCAAATTTAAGTCACCGAGGATCAAAACAATAGCATTTAGCGAGTCAATGAGAGATTCGACATTTTGAAAGAATCGCATGTACACTTCATCAGTAGCGCTCGGCGGAATGTAAGCAACACACACATAAAATATTGTATTATGCACCTCGCAGGATGCCCACAAGTCCTCCCCAGACCCAGTCTCGTACTCCTTTATACGTCGCAGAGTGACACCAGGCCGAGCTGCTAATAGCACTCCTCCTCCTCGACGGCCAGAGGCGCGGTCACGGCGCAGGACACTCCATTCACCCGGTACTAATTCAGCGTCTTCTACAGATTCGGTCAACCAAGATTCTGTGATGGCCACAATATCACAACCGTTGGTCGCAATATTTCTTCTAAAAGGAATTAGTTTGGTATTGAGGCCTCTTACATTCTGATAAACTAGATTAACCGAATGGCTCTGGGATTGACCTTGAAATGGTTTAAGAATGCCCCTGCGATGGGCCGTTTCTATGTCCTCGAAAAAACCACGTTTTGACCCTGGCATTTTCAGGCCAAACGTCAGCTGACATACATTTCTCATAAAAAACTGAGGGGACCGATAGTTTATAAGATTTGTAGTCCCCTTTAGATTTGAGCTCTTCGACGTCGCAAGAACTTCCCTGACATAGGCTCCGTAGGTACGTAAGGACTTCATCGGCGCTAGATATCATGTTCCATAAATGGATGTACTTTCTGGACTCGACAGCCCTAAGAGATGTGACGCTGGGTCCCGCCGTGCAACGCAGAGAAGTAATACGCTTTTGCTTCCTTGATCTTACAGTCTCCCATTCCCCATCCATGGAGTCCTCACATATGGAGATTGGTGTTTCACCAGGCGTGAGCAGTTCGTTCGAAGGCCCTGCTTTGGGGGGGTTGACTTGAGTGCTGACAGTGGTGGAGGGCGAAGCCTGAGGCTTCTTGGGGCTGCTGCTAGCGGGAAGGTTGTGCTTCTTGGGGCTGCTGCGAGCGGGTAGGTTGTGCTTCTTGGGACTGCTGCAAGAGGGAAGGTTGTGCTTCTTGGGGCTGCTACTAGCAGGAACGTTGCGTTTTTTCGAGCTGCTGCAAGCTGGAGGGTTGCGCTTCTTGGGGCTGCTGCTAGCAGGAAAGTTTCGCTGCAGAGACCGGATGTTTATCTCTTGAACGGATTTTGCGTACTTGGAGGGTTCTAGAGGTGCCTGAACAGTGTCCGTCGAAATCTTTGATACGGCTGAAAGCTCCAACGCTCGGAGTTTTTCACTAACTTCCTCGATTTTTGCCGTGCAAGATGCAAAGGCGGTGTGAAACTGCCCTATGGTATGGATGGCATCAGCCAGCTGCTCAGACAAGAATGTCATTTGCTCACGAAGCAAGTGAATTTCAGACGTTGCGGAGACAGACATCGATAAGTTAAAGTCTTGAGGTTGGGCAGGCAGTTCCGCAGCTTGAACCGAAGGCTTTCTAAGCGTTACATTTTTTACGTTAACAGGCGTACCCACAGGAGTGTCACAATTACGTCCACCTTTTTTAGCGGTACAGATGCATTCCGGGCAGGCCCATGTGCATTTTTCAAGTGAAGAGAGGGTTTTGTTATTGCATGCAAGATGGTACACTTTACCACAAGACGGCACCATGCATTGCAAATATTCTGAACCCACCAAAAGTTCCGTTCGGCAGGCGCTACAGGTCATACTATTATTGAGACTATTACTCATTTTAAATCCGCACGATGTTACGGTACGAAAACAAGAATATAGCTTCCGAACAGTCTGGAACGGATGGCAACACCGCGTACTTGTCAATCCGACAGATTAATGTCAGCTGTCAATCACTACTCGTCACGTCCAATCAGCTGTTCGATGTGGATATGTTGTGGGCGTAGTTAACGGTGCAATTTTTGTTTATTTAAGTGATTCAAACCAATTCACAAGTTTAACGGTTAAAATTCAATCTCACCGTACTGTGTATTCCTGTTTTTCGATGCAATCGGCTGTTTGTTACGATGATTTTCGCGTAAGTAGTTCTCGTAGCCTCTAACCTCACTTTCACTGTTTAGAATAGTAGTTTTATCAAATTTTTCGTAATTAAAATATTAGCAGCTCTTAGTACAAGTGTTTTCTTGGCTAGGGTTGCCAGGGATGACTAATGTCCATGTTGTGCCAACTCCCGTAATAATCGGAGGCTCTGCGCTCGAAGTTGTTGACCATTATGTATACCTGGGACAAACAGTCCAGTTAGGTAGGTCCAACTTCGAGAAAGAGGTCAATCGTCGAATCCGACTCGGCAGCGTTCGGGAAGCTTCGCAGTGTCTTTTCGTCCAAATTACCGCAGTGTCTCAAGTCGAAAGTCTTCGACCAGTGTGTGTTGCCAGTGATGACTTATGGTTCCGAGACGTGGGCGCTTACGATGGGCCTCATAAGAAGGCTCAAAGTCACTCAGAGGGCAATGGAGAGGGCTATGCTCGGGGTTTCTCTGCGTGATAGAATCAGAAATGAGGATATCCGCAGTAGAACTAGGGTCACCGACATAGCCCGAAGAATTGCGAGCCTTAAGTGGCAGTGGGCGGCACATTGCTCGCAGGACTGATGGCCGATGGGGCCGGAAAGTTCTCGAGTGGCTCCCGCGAACCGGGAGACGAGCTGTCGGTAGGCCTCCAACAAGATGGAGCGACGACCTCGTGAAGGTCGCGGGAAACCGGTGGAAGCAAGTAGCACAGGACCGGTCTGAGTGGCGAGCCTTGGGGGAGGCCTATGTCCAGCAGTGGACGTCTTTCGGCTGAAATGATGATGATGATGATGAAAATAACGTCACAACGTGTTACTTGTTCCTGTATAAGTAGAGGTCTTTAATTTGGACTCTAAAGACTAAGTCCTTACCAACACCAGGTTGGTGTATCTATTTAAGGATGTCATATTTCATTTATCAGATAACAGGTTTCAACATATGGCTAGATCTATTTACCTTGTCTCGACGTAGGGCGGCCAGGTCCGAAGGGTTGTCTTCGAAGTAGCCCTGGAAGGAAGCGAGGGTTAGACGAAGGTTCGGTAGCTCGGATGGATAAAATGTGAGGTGATTTGGTCAGAGAGAAGATTAGACAGATCATCAAAGAGATATGTTTGTAAGGTTGTCATCATGTGAGTATACTTTTCCAAGAACTATATTGTTTTATTAAGCCTCTATATCATCCCTAATGGGAAACGTTTGAGGTCCTACTCTTTCTGACAGCAGCTTGTTGCGTCTTACTATATCCCATTTCTGGGTGCAGGACTTCTTTCATCATAAAAGGGTTTGAGCTATAATTATCGCGCGTTCCCATTGCTTCTTCACACACATCATCATCATCATTTCAGCCGAAAGACGTCAACTGCTGGATTGAATCATCAATCCACATCATTGAAGTATTATTATTATTACTCGAAAAACTATCTTAATCCTTCCCAGGATTTGAAACTATCTCCATGCCATTTAAAAGTCGGTTAAGTTATTAGAATGGATTACAACACGCACTGCGCTTATTTGGTGTCTATAGCACAAAACCTCCCGCGATTAATTCAGCACTGAGACGTAAATAGAATATGCAGTGGTGTTGGATGAATTTAAGTTTAATTTAGGGACTAACCTTCTTGTAAATATCTATTGTGAAATTTAATTGTAATCAATCAATCAATCAATCAATCAAATCTTTATTTATAAATTGTAAATTTAAAAGTCATTACGAATAATAAAAATAATGTAAATAATAAAAATAATGTAATGTATGTGTGCGTGTGTGATTTTGAGAAAAGCTTTTTGCTTAGTTTCTGTTTGGTTGTCTTGTTATCAGCAAGCGCTGATACTCGTTTAATTTTGTGACGTGTATTAGTGTCCGTATGTGCTAAATAGAAGATTTACTAATAAAATAATAAGTGAACTAGATTTAAGAATAATAATTTTGCCTAAAAGGTGGATCACAGAGATCTCGTTTGTATTTAGCATAAGAAAGAACTGCATGTAACTAATCTGTGTATCGCAAATCGCAAATTAGATTTAAGTTTAAGTTAGGGACTATACATCCCTTCAATGTAATTTTAGTACGTACCTATATGTATATTTTATACATGTAATGTAAACTTTGTAAATTTTGGAAAAAGGCCTTCGGCTTGAGTTTGTTGCGGCGCTTCTTCTCAAGCAATGGGTCTAGGAAGCGCTGGTAAATTCTTTTCTGACGTGTAAAAGTGCCGCTATGTGGCCAATTTGCTGAATAAATGATTGAATTGAATTCAATTGAATTGAAATAATTTGAAATTGATGATTGAATTAAAAAAAAAATGCTAATTCCGTACTCATGACTCTGTTTACTTATTATAATAATGACTTATAAACCGACCTGCAGCTTCTTGCAGTTGATGAGCTCCTGTTTGATCTCCTTGAGCCTTGCCTCGCGCACGGCAATGCGCGTGACGGCGCGCCACGCGTCACGCGACCGGTAGCGGAAGCCCTCTACCTCTTCGAGAGCAAACTCGTACTTCCTACGCAGAGAGAAGGACTCAGAGTGACCGTCAAGATAGCGTACACCAGGATCTGATTATGCAAATAAATAGTACCCACATAGTACCTACGGAATGTCTAGGTTAAAAAAAAGTACCCTTTTTCGAAATCTGTATAAGGCCTGTTCACGGTGTACGCTACCGAGCGTCAAGCTGGCGTACACCCCGTGGATCTCTGGAACGGCTTGGTTCTCGGAAATGATTTATAGCTCACAAAATAGTACCCAAATAGTACCCTACGACCGTCAAATTTCACCATTCTATCTATAATAGAAGTCGAGATATGCCCACATTTAACGGTGTACGAAATGTTACTATGGAAACTCGCACAGTTTTCACTCAAGTTCGTAAAAAGTTAAGTGACTGATTATCTCGGCTAATTAAATACCACAGAGTTCTATTGAGGCCCCATACTCACTGTAAAACCTTCTGTCCTTTGAATCCACTGGACAGATGTTCTTCCACCGCATCCATCAGGGGTTTCTCTCGTATCGACACGAAGGAGAGCACGGAACCCTGTTAACATAAAAACAGAACAATAAAATATAAACGTAGTACGAACGGAAATTGATTGTTAAAGTACCAGCTCAGTGGTAAGGTAAATTCAAATTGAATTTCGCACATAAATAATTTTGCGAGCCGGATTCGAACCCCCGACCCTCTGCATGAGAAGCGGTAGGTCAAACCACTATGCTACCACGGTAATGAATCACCGCGACTGAATTCGCGCTATACGCGCAATGTGGCTAACTTAGCACATTATGCACCATATTACACGCTAAATTGGCAACATTGAGGTCTCCGAAACGTCAAATGGCACAGTGACATTGACACTGTTGTATGTAATGACAAACTTTGACATTGACAGCCAACACCTTATAGAAAGTGGCGCCGCATAGGACCGGTCTGAGTGGCGCGCCTTGGGGGAGGCCTATGTCCAGCAGTGGACGTCTATCGGCTGAAATGATGATGACGATGATGATGACAAAATCAAATCGTTTTCGTTTAAATACTGTTTAAATAAAGTCGATTTAGGGCTTAAAAGAGAAGAAGAAGATAGTGGCGCCAACTTGTGAGCATGTATACCGGTGCCCTCACCGTTTACCGAGTGGATTGCTAAGTTTCGCCCTTTTGCCTTTCGCCATTGTGTTGAGTACGGACGCCCCTACGACTTCGCGCATCCACGCAGCTATTTATTTTAAATAGTTTGCTGGATGCCACCCGACTTCGGTCGGCGCAGATCGCCTTCGAGTAGCAGCCAGCCTACTGGAGTTCTTCCCGCAAACCCAATCCCGGCTCCGCTAAAACGGTTCCACCGGGAGAAGGAATGCGGGGGGGGCACCCCCGGTAATCTCCGCGTCGCTCAGCGAAACGCCCTCGAAGAGCCCACCCACACCCATGGACCGATTGAAGATGGAGCATGAGGGTAGTTCCGAATCGACTGATTTCGGACTACCCTCACCCGACCCCATCGAAACCACCACCACGGACTCGGTCGCCGCCAACTCCACGGCCGCCTCCGAAGCCCCGCCGCAGCCCAGTAAGCAGGATTACTGGAGATACACGGAAGACATCCTGTGGAAGGAATCCGGATACAGGAAGGATCTCGACGACATCACCGGGAACTGTGGCTATGATAGCCTGATCCTGGAGCACCGAAGATGGCTCGCCGTCTTCAACCGATACTTGCGCGTAAAGCACGGCATCGACCCGCAGCCCTGCTACCCAGAGGAAGCGATGATTACCACCGTCGCTACGAAGCTCGCACAACATTACGAGGAAATCTACACGCAGCCCGAAAGCACCGATGGCCCAAATTTCTCGTCGTGCTCCACGCAGACAGAGCCGACGCCCGAAGCCAGGGACACCAGCGCCCCAGCAAGCCCCGAGCCGCAAGGAACCCCGCACAGCAGTCCTCGAGCTTACTCGGACGCTGTCGCGGGGCCCTCCACGAGCACGCCGAAGCCCGCACGCCGCACGCCGCAACCAACCGCACCGACGCCAAGTCAGCCCACACCCGCGAAGCCGACCCCAGCGCCAAGCCAACCCGCCGCCGAGCCGCCCGCCACCCAAGACGGCAAGGGACCTCGCTACCCGCCCGTAGTGGTAGAGAGGTTCCCGAGCTGGCCCCGACACCTCGCCGCCATCGCTGCCCAACTGGGCAGAAAGCCCAACGTCCGCCCCTACGGTGCGGGCGTCCGCTTCTCGCCAATCACGGAAGAGGAGCACCGCTGCCTGCAGAACTACCTGCAAGAACTGCAGAAACAAGACCCCACCATCGAGTGGTTTACATACTCGCCCAGGAGCGAGCGGAAGCTGAAGGTGGCCATCCGCGGCCTCCCAGCGGACACGGCACCTGAGGCGATCCAAGAGGCCCTCCAACAAGAATACGACGTGCGAGCGGAGTATGTGAAGCGCATCCGGGGGCGTAGCGGCCGCCCCGGGTGCATTTACTACGCCCTGCTCGACGGTCCAGCCACCATCAACTCCGGTGTGTACAGTGTGCGTGAGCTACTGGGCATGCCGGAGGTGAACATCGAAGCCTGGCGCGGGAAGAAGGGGCCCGCGCAGTGCCACCGCTGTCAGCAGTTCCGGCATTCGTCGCACTGCTGCAGCAAGAAGCTCGCCTGCGTCCGCTGCGGCGAGCCCCATGCTGCCTCTGCCTGCGAGAGGCCGCTCAGCGAGCCGGCCACTTGCGCAAACTGCGGGGGCCCGCACCCCGCTAACCACATCCACTGCCCCACGTTCCGGAGGGAGGCCCGGAATAGGAGAGCGGGGACTGTGGCCAGGACAGCTCCCACACGCCGAGGCCCGGTCACGCGCGCGTCGGTTCATCAACCGACCGTGGAGGAAACGGCGCCGACATCCCTGATGGCGCCGGCTAACCCACCAGTGCCGCGCGGGGCCCGGCCGAAGAAACGAAATAAGACACCGCAGCCCGCAGAACCCGCGAAACCCGCAGAATCCGCAGCGCCACCAAGAGGCACCGCCAACTTGACCGCCATCACCGAAAAGCTGCAGGAGCTGATTTCGCTCCTTGCCCAAGCAACCACATAAAACGGGACAGGGACCCGAAAAGCCGCAGAAGGCCACCGAACCCACCACGCCGCTGAAAGGCAGTGTGGCCCTGAAAACCAAGAAGGTGAAGCTTAAAAGCCAAGATTGGCAATCTACAGCCCAGCCCGTCGTTACGGGCTGCGACAGAAGCCGGCGAAAGGGACACAGTCCCGAGCGCCTCCCCAACTCCTGCTTCGCAGGAGTTAGTGAAGACTCGAGTGTGTCTTACCGAGTTGTTTCCCCGCGCAGTGCGGCCGGCTCTGTGGACGTAGGAGTTGACGTCGAGCGGGAAATCAAAGTTGATGACGTTGGACACGTGCTGGAAGTCGATGCCGCGCGACACGCCCGACTCCTTGTCGCGCTTGCGCTTTGACGTTTGCTGCAAAAAAAAACAGATGTTAGTAAAGAGCTGTATTTATGAAATGTGTCTTGGTAAGGAGCGCAATCTTATATGGCGAAACAATTGAAAACGTGTCCAGCGGATTTCGTAAGCAACAAAACAAAACACACTCTCCGCACAACAGTTTTCGCCTCAGCAGCAACATCTGAAGGCGCTACTGCAAACTATCCGCCTAGGTGGCTTGACACTTGTGGCGACCGCAGCGCCCCCAACCTACCCGATTTGCTGTCCACTTTTGAAATTATAAAGATTGCGCTCCTTTACATTAACCCTCCATCGCCGAATTTAATCTATTGGAGGCCCTGGACATGATGCTACGATGATGAAGATATTGATGACTTGCTTCTGCCCACGACTTCGTAGTATTCGTGTTAAATCCGAACCTACATACATACAGACGATTTTTTTTAAAATCGTTATTTTGGTTATATAGTTATAGTCCCCTCGACTTAATGGTTTCTTTTAATTTTCAAGTTTCAGACGCGACTTCCTCTACAGACTTATTATTAGTATAGATGATAGTAGGAGCTGGGGGCCCTAGACACGTGCCTAGTGACCTATGGGAAAGAGGGGATTGACTTCACGCCATCTGACGGGTGTGTTCGTAACGATTATTTTCCTGCAGTGCTAAAAAAAAACAAATCGCCAATTCGGTAAAGGTTCTTTACTCTATAGATACTGTTCACCACACATAATGTTACCCTTTGACTTTAAGGGTAGTGGGTCCTAATCCTTCTAAGGCTTATAGGGCTACCAACCTGCACCTTCTGCACAAGCAGGTCAAGTTCTATACTATAAACTGAATGTAGTCGAATAGCAAATATACCTTTTTCTTCTTTTGCCTCTCTTCAATAGGAAGTATACCACCGTCAGGCTTCTCCAGAGCCTTCTCATCAGACGCTATGATGATGTGGTACCGGCCTCTATTGAACTGGTCTACGGACAGACATCGGACTGCCGCCGGTAGTTCAGAGTTTAACACACAGGAGCCTATTTTGAATTGCTCCAGATATAGTTTCAACCTGGTAAATTAAATAAAACAACTTAAATATAACCTAAAACCTGAAAAACTTGAAAGTTTAATATAAGCAGATGTTGATTATATCTACTCACTTGTAACATCTATCTACAGTCCTAACAAATATAATGCTCTTTCCTCGTACAAGATTCAACTTGAGTAAGGCATACAATATGGCAGCTTTGTCATCTTCCTCGGAAAAAATATGGTAATGCTGCAGCTGGGAAGACGGAGCCAACTCCGGCTCCTCCAGTTTGAGCGTCACAGGGTTTCGGAGGACGATTTTCTTGAGGCTCAACACATCATCTGATAAAGTCGCTGAAGCAAGTACAGCTTGGTATATCTTCGGTAAATGGCTGTAAAGTAAAGCATAATTTAGAATATATTTCTACAGATGATTATTCAAGCACAAAGCTAAAGGACCAAACAATCAGCAGGGCTGGCTAATATGCCAACCATATTTCGTCTACTCATCAAAAATGTGTAAAAAAAAAAATGTACACCAGAATATGACATTCTGCATTCTACAATTTTATTGGCTCATATTCACCACCACCATAGGGTTTCTCTAGTGAAACTCCCACTTCATTTCGGCATATAGATTTTCTGAAATGTTACAAAATTCCAATTTTCCAGCTACCAACATATCTTGAGTGTAGAATAGATGTCTCGCACTAGGGAGATACCATACAAATGCGGAAAATCAATCGCATTGGCATGATAACTCCCAGTGAAAGACTTATTTCCATTGTGTAGCTGCTGACAATCTGTTATCTTGAATTTCTAGAACTCTTAAATCATTTGGTCTTCATTTTCTTCATAAGTACACCAGTGCAAAGCCCAGACCTCACAACTAACAAATTCCTTATTAATTTTAAAGATGTTTTCATCCACTAATAAAGGAAACGAAAATATCAACTATAAAATGAAAAAACCGGCCAAGGGCGTGTCGGGCCACGCGCAAAGTATAGGGTTCCGAAGTTGACGATGCCCACAGTACCTTTCTAAGACTTATTAGCATCTAGCTAGCGCACATCATACCACTGGTATGACGTGCCCGCCCGACGCCCCTGCCGCTCGAGAAAATTCATCATCATAAGTTGGTCGACTATTACTTGTAAGTTTGTATAGCCTACTTAGCTCTGATAGTTTTCCTTTCAACTACGTTATATATGCCACAACCGTGATTTTTTTCAGCCATCCAAATACCACCATTTAGCTGGCAGGGGGGGGGGGGACACACGTGACCCTACCAAAAAATAGCACTTTAAAGCTTAATATTTCACAAACGCATCAATTAATCAAAAAATGGTTTTAACAAACCCACAATATTTTTTAAGACCTATTCAACGATATGCCGCACCATGGAGTACGCAAGAAAAAAAAATTGCATCCCCACTTTACGAGTAGGGGAGGTACCCTATAAAAAAATATATTACAAAATTTTATTGTACCACTTTGTCAGCGTAACTAATATGCATATTCATGCCAAATTACAGCTCTCTAGACCTAAGCATCTCCGAGCAATAGTGCGGACAGACGGACGGACGGACGGACATGGCAAAACTATAAGGGTTCCTTGTGGACTTCGGAACCCTAAAAACAAACAGCAAATAGACTATACCATTAAAAATGTACCATATTTACCCCAGCAGCTCCTTAATTTCATCTTCATAGCCGAAGGAGAAAACCAGATCAGCTTCATCAACAACCAGCATGGCCAGATCGTCCTTCAGCCTCATATTGTTGGCCTTCAGATGCGCCAGGGCCTTAGACGGAGTGGCCACAACTATGTCAGGCTTGTCCGATAGCAATGACTTTTGTGTCTGCATGTCACCGCTGGCCGAGATGTCTATGCAGCGCACTTCCCTGGCGCATTTTAAGGTTAAATCTGATATTACCGATGTTATCTGCAAAATTGAGTTAGTAGTAACGTAAACTAACTTAATTTACAGGCGGTTAAAAATATTACTTATAATGATTATTATTATTGAATTTTTGATTTAGTGTACAATAATTATCATTATGACATAAGCACAAATGCAAAATTTGCAATTTATAAATAAAATATTGATTAATTGATTGAGAAATGTATGGGTGATTTTAAGAATTTCTACCAACATCAGGCCTCTGACGCATTTTGTCCAATTTCCACCATTTTAACATGGAATTTTTGTAAAGAGGGACAGTTGGACGCAGTTCTGCAAACCAGATCCAACCCACAGCATGACAGTTTTGAGAAAAAGCCGTTTTTGTTAAAAATGTGTGTACAAAATTTTCTATAAATATTTTTAATAAACTTTGAATGCACAATTATAGAAGATGGCTAGCTCTATTAATTGTTATGTTAATCTGTTGCAAAAAGCATTTATTATCTGATTTAGAACCAATAAATGGGGATGGATCTTTTTAATAAAAATGCGAATGTGGGTTGGATCTTTGTTTATTTAATAAAAAAACAAGGGAAAATTATATTTACACCGTTTTTTTTTAATGAATTTTAATCAAAAAGGGCACACATACTAAGGCAAACTTGTAGCGTGAAAAGATTTTAGCAAAAACAAAATATTTCATACAAAATTTTCAACAGAGACGAAAACTGCAATACTTTAGTCATAAAGATAATTCGAACAAAACGTATGAATTAATCTGTAACTTGTTATATATAATTTCCAGTCTTCGTGTTAGTAAATGTCTTCTACTTCAAAGTCAGGTTGTTCTGAAAACCCTTCCAGGTCATCATCCTTCAACCGTTGGTCTGGAATAAGTTCAGTGTAAAAAAGGTGGTATTCCTGTGGAATCAGGTGAAGGAGAGTTTTCAGGTCCTTTAACTTGGCTTCGAGAATAGAATTCCCACAGGTCAAAGTACCTCTACTTCTTTTTTGTGAGAATAGCCCCTAAGCGAACGTTTTTTTTTAATATATTCGTCCACCAACTCTTCGTCAAGGTTGCTCGCCTGTAAATTTTGAACATATCCTGTATTTTAACTATATCCCTAATCTGCAGCCGTGGCAGCTTATTCCCGTCTATAGTTTTCTTCCTAGTTGTTCTCTAATTGTATTGAAAATAAAAAGTAGGTATGAAAACGTGCAAGAAGACTTCAGTTTAAGATGAATGTTCACCGTTTTAGCAAAAACTACTTTATATCATCAATAAAATTAGAGACAGTATAACTAACAGGGAGAAACTACTTATAGACGAGAATAAGGCTGCAGATTAAGGAAATAGAGATGAAATAACCGGATAGGTATCCTTCCAAATCTAAAATCCAAATTTTGAACATAGGTAGGTACCTATGTTCAAAACTTACATGACGACCAACCTCGACGAAAAGTTTGTGGTCGTAGATATATTAAAAAAAGTTCGTTCGGGGGCTACTCTCACAAATGAAATAATGGAAGTACTTTGGCCTATGAGAAAACCTATTCCCGAGGCCAAGAGCTCTTTCACCTGATTCCACAGGCATACCACCTTTTTTTACACTAAACTTATTCCAGAAGAACGCTTGGAGGATGATGACCTGGAAAGATTTGCAGGACAACCAGACCTTGAAGTAGAAGACATTTTCAACAATGAAAACTGAAAAATCTAGAAAATAATTTACAGATTAATATATAGGTTTTTCGGATTCCTTTTTTGGTCTGATTTTTGTACAAAATAAGTAAATACTTTATTTTTGCTGGATTTTTTTCATTCAACATTTTTTGCTATTGTTGCCTTTGTATTCTTGCTATTTTTCTCCATAAAAAAACCGTTGAAATGTTTTTTCCCTTATTTTTATTAATAGTATTAAGACCCTGTAAATCAACAAGGATTCAACCCACATTCAAGATTCTTACTTTTTTATTGAAAAGATCAATCCCTATTATTTACCGTAAATCAGGTAATTAATACTTTTCGCGGAAGAATATCATAAATCCACAACTCTGTTATGTCATAATCCACAACTCTATTTAGCGATAAAGATTACGTAAAAATACTTCCATGTGTTAAAATATTTTCAATAGGGAACCAAGTCACATAAACCCTCATAAAATTGAAAAATTTTGGCTATTTTTAATATGCAAACAAGATTCAAGATACATGGTTTCATATAACAGTGAAATCTTTATTTTGCAAACGGGATCCAACCGCGCTTGGTCTCTTATAGGCTTATAAAATTATACGTCTATGTGGTACCATGTGACATGAATCTTGTTTATAAAATATGGATTTGCTGTTTTGTGGAATGGTAACTTTGTCAACATATTGTTTTGATAGGTTAAAATGGTCAGATCATTTTGATTTTTATAGGGAAGGTGTAAGGTGCATTTTAAAACCTATCTGCATATTTAACTCAATTTTGACAGGTGTGTGGGTTGGATCTGGTTTGCAGAACTGCGTCCAGTTTTACTACTGCAAAATACCAAAAAGTGCCATCTGAGTTTACTGGAAACTGCACAATGCGCGGTAACAGACTGACGGTGATTAAAACGCTTGTAGTACCAAATATAAGTGAATTAGAGAGATTTAGAGACTATATTTAGTAGACGGGGTATTTTTCAAGACTGACCTGTCCACAAAGCTCTTTACTGGGCGACAATACCAGAGCTCTTATACATTGGTGTTTGCTTGTGTTATTTAAGTGCAAGATTTTCTGTATAACGGGAATTGTAAATGCAGCTGTCTTGCCAGAACCGGTACGAGCTCTCATCAGGACATCTTTACCTTCTAAAAGCAGAGGGATCGCCGTTTCTTGAATCAACGTGGGCTCTGACCACGCTAACTGCGCTATAGCCTGTAATTTTTATATTATTGTTGAAATTTAATCTGAAAAATGACTTATACTAGTGCCAAATTCGTTCATATAATGTTTTTAATGGTTATTAATGACATCGTGGTATTTTTACCTTCGTAATCCTGTCGTCGAGTTCCATCTCGTGGAACATAACCTTCTTTTCGTCACCCATGTTTAATCGTATCACTAGAAATAAACTAGCGTAACTTAATTAAGAGTCTGTTCTATAATGTTATTCAGGTTAATTTAGGTTTTAATTTGAAATCGCGTGTATGAAAATTATTTTTACACCACAACGCAAAACACGCACGCCGTTAAAAAATGACATGACTGACCTAACCACAGATTAGAAGCAGTGTTGCCAGGGCCCTCTAGTCATTAGTTACGTTTCGTATCACGAAATGTTACATGTTGGCTAAAAAAGTTACATTTTTGGCCCAAAAATTTTTACACATTTAAAACACATATATTTTATAAACGGGATGATCTACTTCGATTAGGCTGTCCGCCTGTTTATATATGAAAGAGTTTGATTTGCACATTCTAAAACATGTTTGTTTATTCTTACGACTTCTTATATCTACGAAGTACCTACGGAATCCTCTGTACGCGCAACTATGGCTAATTTATATTACAAGTAAAAAAATTACAAAATGTATTATTTATACAAACAGTGATAAAAACTTTCAAAAACTCTATTTAGAGATTGACAAAGACTTCAAAAAGTACCTATTTCGGTACTTTTTGAAGTGTCAATTTCGTTTGGAATCTCAAGAGTTAAAATGAAAAAAAAAAAAAATATATGTTCATGAATCATCACTACATAACTAGTATTGTACAAAATCGCTTTCTCTGTCCCCATGTCTCTATGTATGCTTAAACCTTTAAACTACGCAACGGATTTTGATGCGTTTTTTTTTAATAGATAGAGTGATTAAAGAGGAAGGTTTATATGTATAATAACATTCACTAAATAGTGGAGAAATACTGTTATTGCATTGCACCCGTGCGAAGCCGGGGTGTGTCGCTAGTGATTTAAAAAAATAATAAAATAATTGAATCTACTAACCTTCTAAATATGATAGATCAGAGATTTTTTAATCATAGTTCTGATCATTATTAACTTTTAATTCTGAAATAAAAATAATATATATTTTCACTACAATTTTAACAGAAAAGTAAGTGAAGCCTATAAAAACTAGCACATCCAATCAAAATGTTTTATTTCTACATACCGTGAGAATATTTTGCATAATATCTAGATAGGCACTTTTTGAAGTGTCCATTTCGTTTGGTAAGTATATTACGAATTAACAAAATAAACCCAAATATTTTATAACTTAGACCTTATAACTAAATAACTAGCATTAAAAATATGACAAATTTCCGAATTTACCGAAAGACAACATGATAAATAGAAAATAAATATCTGTTGCTTTATTGAAATTGCATTTATAGACTTGTGCAACCATTTTAAATATAACTTGCTTTGTAATTCATAATGAGTAATGTATTTATTTATTTATTTTAATATTATTTATTAAAATATATAATTTAAAAATAATACCTTAGTAAAGTACTAAGTGTTTTCAAGAAACTGACAGTAAAATACATTAAATACATGTACAATCAACTTTTATCATTCCTAGCCCACCATAAAATCTGTGAAATAGAATAAATCTTTTTCTGTTCTACAACAGTGCTTATTGAACAACAGGATGTCATGATAACAGCTTAAAACAAAAAGACAAAGGTCTACTGGCTGGCCTAGGGTTCAGATTGTCCAATTGATTAAATACTGATAGTAAATAACTTTCAAACAAAAAACTTTCAGACTAAATTAAAATATTTGATTCGAATAAAGCGAACAATAAAAAAATAAAAAAAATACTGCCTTAGTAAACTGCTAAGTGTTGTCAAGAAACTCACAATGAAATACATATACAATCAACCTGTTTCATTCCTAGCCCACCATAAAATCTGTGAAATAGAATAAATTTATTTTTGTTCTACAACAGTGCTTATTGAACAACAGGATGTCATGATAACATCTTAAAACAAAAAGACAAAGGTCTACTGGCCTAGGGATCAGATTGCCCAATTGGTTGACTATACATAATGTTGTTTGGTAGGTAATTATTTACATAACAGAATTATTCCAATCAACATTTATACCTATGAATTATATTAATAGGTAGTAGGTTTACCAAAAACATCATGTATGTATATTTAACTACAAGTTTCTTGCCCATAAATACTTAATAAAAGTAGCCATTTAAAACCAATTGGCATATGCACCCTAGATTGCGATTTTAATAAGTTTTATGCACAATTAGGTAAGTACTTTATATATGCACTCATAATAAAAAAACTTACCTTAAGATATTAATTATTAGAAAATAATCAATATACTACTTACATATCCAAAGGCAGGTAGATTTTAAATCTGTGGATATAAGTATTAATATTAAGAACTTTAAATGTTATTGTGCAGTTTAAAAAACTACACGACAAAATATTTTGGACAACTAAGTTTTTAGTGCTTCGTTATCATAACTTATTTATTAATTAGCTTTGTCCCTTCTTGTCAAACCAATTTAAACCGAGATCTTTGTAACTTAAAAATTACATTAGGTAAGTACAATAAGTATTTTGTTTAGTTGATACTCAGTTAAGTACTAGAAAGTCTGAACCTTACACTAAATTTATACTTACCTTTCCGTAACTTAATTTATCACCAAGATAGGAATATTACTAATATATTTAGCGCGCGAGATGAACATAAAAGTTCACCAGAAATTTAAACTGTGAACTAAAAACAAACGAAGCAAATTATGAACGCAACCAACGGATTGCGGATTGAGGGCCGCGTAGAGTTAATACTGTGTTTGTTTAGTGTCACGACGCAGTACAACTAAGACTTTAAGCAAAATTAGACAGTATTATAACAGAAATAGATGTTATTTTGACAAATCTTAAACGTCTTTACTACCATTAACAGTAAGGAAATTCAGATTTACAGATTAGAAAGAAATGTATCCGTCAGAATGGCTTGTTGCGTTCTCATTCTGACAAGTTCTAATGTTGCTATTGTAAACTATTTAAGTTTACACAAAAAAAAACGTTCAACTAGATTTAGTAGCAAACTTATGTTGGGTGTTCGTAAAGAAATCCGAAAAAGTTACGTGATTTGCCAATAAATCAAAAGTTACTTACATGTTACGTGAGAGGGTCAAATGTTACGAAAAATGTAACAAATGTAACCATCTGGCAACGCTGATTAGAAGATATGTCTACTGACTGTTGAAGTGCCGACAGAAGTGAAAATGACAGACTGGGGCTTGGTTCCGAATCGCGCTCAGAGCGCTCACGGCACCTTCCATCCTTTTTCTTCTTAGGAGTTGACTTTCAAGAGGAAAAAGGATGCAAGGTGCTGTGAGTGCTCTGAGCGCGATTCGGTACGCAGCCCGGCATTGACAAACCAGTCGTAAGGCGAGGAGCTCGGTAGTGCACTCACCAAGTCGAAATAAAAACTAGCTTCTGCCCGCGACTTCATCCCCGTCCAATTCGGTTATAGTTATAGCATTCCCGCGGGAATACAGTGTTAAACCATAACAACTTATATACTAAAACCTTCCTCTTGAATCACTCTTCTTTTAAACGCATCAAAATCCGTTACGTAGTCTTAAAGATTTAAGCATACTCAGGGACAGACAGACAGCAGGAAGCGACTTTGTTTTATACTATGCAGTGATAAGGGAACTGCTGTTTTCCACACAGAATAAATATTTAATGTATAATAATGGCCCTGAGGGCTGCAGACCTCGCTAGTCTACTTTTGCATAGATTAACTTAAAACATTACAAATTATACAGGGCATTATTAAACATTACCAACTCCATAGCTCCGGGTGCCGCTCAATTAGTATATAAACTTAAATAAAAAATAAATGAAAAATCATTTAACTACTATTAAAACTCAAAATAAACAGGATGCATAAAAACAAAACACATAATTTTGTTTGCATGCTTGATCATCGAGCTTGCTCACAAAAAAATCCCGAGAATAGGTTGAGAAATGCGTGTAACCTGTAGGTAGAGGAGAACATGCAAAATCCTGAAATCCTGACATACCAAACTATATAATTTTATGTACGTCGATTTATGTTGATTAATCAATATAATGTAGACTAGCTACTGCGCGCTTCGTCCGCGTAGAATTCGGTTCTAGCGTTCCTGCGAGAATTGAGCGTTAAACTATAACAAATGATATACTAAAACCTTCCCTTCTCTTATATTAAAAAAAAAAACCACAACAAAATCCGTTGAGTAGGTTTAAAGATTTGAGAATACATACATAGGAATAGACAGACAACAGGAAGCGACTTTGTTTTATACTATGTACTGAATATTCATTGGTATGTTTTTTTTTCGTTTATACATTTACTGAAAACCAAGAGTAAACAAAAACGAAGCCTCAGCAATTGAACTATAACATTATCATTAAAATACTTTAAAAAATCGGTTGCCTATAAAGTCGGTTTATGGACGATAATTTTACGTGATAACGTCATAAGAAAACATTAATGAATATGTCCCATTACGTAGGACATACATCGCCATGGACATATATGCGCAGCCGGCGTTCATCAAGTTTAAAAAAATACTTGTGTTTATATACTTGTACAAAATTCATGTCCCCATAGACTAACATACAGACGAGCTACTTGATGAGAGTCATCGTAACCCATGGACGTGTGTAACTCCAGAGGAATCACCATACTCATGCCGATAATCGATATACGTACAATCATTCGCAGCAAGGTAGCTGATGTCTAATGACTTGTTCAGAGCTTGGCTTGACACACATTTACCTCTCGTTTTCCTCTCCTCACAAGTCAAGACGTTCCAGTTATTAGTAAAACTGCGTGTAAATAAATAATGTTATTTTGCAAATATACTAAAAGATGAAATTGTCTGAAATTGAGTGATTTATTAAACCTATACTGTGTGTTAAAGTAGTATTATTTTTAAGTTATTTTTATATACTCGTTTGAAGTATCAAAATAATATATTTCGAGCAAACAATTTATTTTTCCTGTAGTAACACCACCAGACAAATGATTGCCATGCCATACCATACGATAAAAAAAAACACTAAAGGTCGAGTTGTTTCTGTATAGCTCAGATAGCTCATTATTTCTCGATGAATTAAATGAAATCAATTTTTATCGGTATTCAATGTCGCTAAACTATAATTGAATGATCGCGGTCATTACTTTTGGCTAGCAGTGCTCACCCGTCGTGCCCGCACCATGTTCGACCGCGCGAGCGTTACGGGCCACAGTTCATTGCCTTATGTAAAACTCGAAATGGTGTTTCTTCCGTGAGTGACCGAAATAATACGGTGGTTTATGTGTACATTGTGTGCTGGTGGATTTGAAGTGTTAAAATGTCGATTTCTACGGCACAAGTGTTGATGAAGAAGGGGAAACGGGGTGCAGCTGCGTATATCCACGCGGATTGTGCCAGTGGATCCCCTCAACACCTGGGGCCACTCCTGGATGTGCTGCTGAATCCCAGCAAGGCTATCGATGAATGGGAGACCATCGACTGGTGCCGCTGGTTGCTAGCCGGCGGCAGGACGCCCGACGAGTTCGCAGCAGTTGGTAAGTTCAAGTAACTAACTGTACTCTACACATTTATAGCTCGCTTTGTAGGTTATGAGCTATTTATTGCGTAGTTTTGTGCAATAATTTGCGTGTTTATCATTCTAACAGCTAATTAAGACAGTGGCTTTGTGTTTATTCTTGTACATGGCATTTTTTTTATTTTGACAGCTGTGATGGTTTATTTCCTCAATGGTGCTCATATTTTCTTATTTATATTTGGTCAAACGTTTGATTTGTTTTATTGACAACTTACATTTACTATAAAGGCAGTAAAGTCCTAGTATATGCCAGGCAGATTTAAACAAGTACTGTATGATAGGGTTTATTTGAGGTAAATGAAAACAAAATAAGGAGTATCATACATTATGGTCTTCCTGGTTTTGGAATAATTTAGATAAACATGATGGAACTAGAGTCAGCGAACTAAGTATTTAACCAGTCAATGGGCTCTTAATAACCTACCCTTCTTATTATTTTGGGCAGTGAACTTTTTCAGTCCATGGACCCCTAGAAAATTAAGCATGGTTTCAAGGACCCCTTAGCCATTCATATGCTTGGACATGGATCCATGCCAGTGTTTTCATTTTCATTTTCATTAAGGCATTTAAGGTCGTTCCCTGACCCAGCATCGTCAAATTGCTATGTAAGATCATACTTTTCTAAGAAATATTAAAAGTTAAAAATATGAAAAAACATGTTATATTTGATTCTATCATCCTTATAATATTATTATAATCGGAGTTTATATTGGATCTACTGCTTTACAATTTTAATAATAAATACCATTTACCCGTTATTTGTACAATATCTTTGTACTTTATACAATTGAAAATAGATTCCTAAAGGCAACCAGATGCTTATACAATCATTTTTATAGGAAAGACCATACAATACATGCATGAGTAAGTGTACATGAGTCACATTCATTGCGATTGAAGAATATGGTCAGGTCGCTTAAAACTTCAAGTATGATTATTATTATTATTTTATATGGAAGGGGACGACTGCCTGGTTTCAGTCGGGTGATCGGTCCTCCATTCGGAACCATTTCACCCATTTCCCCGGTCTCCCCTGGGATTACGGGTTGTCCGTTCCCAGCGCCGTTGCCCCGTTGAACCTTCCTGTAGCCTTGCAGAATCCTATTATCTTCCCTATCGTTAGGTCTTGTAGGTCATCTTCATCTAGCGTGTCCCTTCAAGTTCAAGTATGTGATACATGATATGTTTGCTAAAAAATGTTTGCACAAGATATGAATTGAATGTTGTTCCACAGTCCTAATAGATGCTCCAAACAGTAATATAGAATTAGCTTCTGCCCTCGACTTTGTCCACACAAAATTTGGTCATAATGTTCCTGCAGGAAGTATGCATTTTTCCAGGGTAAAAATAGCATATTTCCTTCTCCTGTATGGCAACTGTAATTTTTTCATTTAAATTGATCCAGCGGTTAAAGTGTGAAGAGGTAATAGACAGACAGAGTTATTTTTCATTTATAATTATAATATTAGCATGGGTTGATGATTAAAATAAGATTCTTTGAAACATACTGTATAATGTAGTGCAACTATTTACATAATAGATAAATAGTGTTATCTTTACTATCTTTGGTATCAGTAATTTTATAATGTTTAATTGCATTATTGGTTAATACCTACCTGTTCTTCTTGACCTTTCTGATAAACTGATTAGAAACATTCAAATATTTAATGTGCCAAAACTTTTTCACTGAGAGAGTTAATGTTGAATCTACATAGAATGTTATCATTCTGAAGCAGAGAAGTAATTTTCTTCATCATTATATGTGCAGTCTATGTCCAGAATTCCAGATAGCGAAAAAGCGCATAAATAATTTTAATCTTAATTTTATATCATGTGGTGTAATTTTTGTATGCCTTCGGGTTGTTTATAGTGATACTAGCAATATTTATTATCACCTGTATTTGCAATATTAATATGTTACCTATGAACACAAATAAATGATTCTGATTCTGATTCTGCGCTTTATTACTACGATTTGGTTCTCTATTGTGTATTAATTTTTAATTTGACCTTGAGCAAATGGAATTGAGCTTGAGTGACACTGAAGACTTTTGCAAAGTAAAGTTTAAAGTAATCTAGCTGAACCATTTCCTATTAGACAAGTGCTCCACCCATTATCTTAATTACTTCACTTATTGCTCTAGCCTGAAAAAAGTCAAGTCAGCAGAAACACAATTATACTTTTTTGAAGTCTTCTTGTTTTTTCTTAACTCTGCTAATTATTTTAATAAAAAACTATTTCTGATTTATATTAGATAGTTTAGTTAATAAGGCTAGAAATGAATATCATGGAACATGTTGGTGTTTATGTGTGTTAATTTGAAATTAAGCGTTTTTCTTTTATCATGTTTTCTGAGCCATTTGTAATCTGTTTTAACATATTTTTGGTATGACAAGGTGTTTTGGTAATAGAGTACCTATGTTTATTCTTCCCACATACATTAGGTACATGGGCTCAAGCTCTATCTGCCCGTTTCTTAAAAATAGTAGGAAACAAAAAAAAGTAGACATTATAAAAAAGAGATGTTTATGGGAAGAAGGCCATTTTTGCGTAGCAGACATTTTAAGAAAAGCCTGAGCCTGAACATGTATTGCATTGCATTTAAAAGGTAAAGTGGCTATAGCAGTCATATTCTCTCCAGTTTTTTTTTCCTTCTTTAATGGCTTTCACATCTCGTATTGGGCGACGAGATGTATTTCGCCAATGTCGATGTTGTTTTGCCCGTTTCGGTGAGCAATGCCACAGACCACAGATGTTGCTTGTCAGGTGATCAAATGACTCATTGTCATGTTTGTTCATATAAATATATCTGCAGTGGTGAATTCATATCAATTTGGTTTTGAGTGAACAGTCGTGTTCTGTTGAAACATTGGTTGTTATAAATTTTTATAATTATAAATAATGAATCATTGTTAGCAAAATTCATTAGGAACTTGCCCAAGTGGTGATCTTTAGCGTTCATCATTCGTCTACTTAGCATTTTTCTATTCACACATGGCATTGCCTTGCATTGCAGATAGGTAGGTCGGTATACAAACAAAAAACAAGGCCTAGCTAATGGGTTATTTTACCATAACCTCCTAAAGAGAGGATATTTACAACACAGCTTAATTTTCCATGTACTTACAAAAATGTTTGTGAATACCTACACATATTCATGTGTACATACACATATTCATTCATTCATATCATTAATTATTATACAGGAATGGCAAGCATGGCTACGCATAGCATCTGCCATAACTTGTCGAGTTGTCAAAGTTCTCTATACATTTTCACATTTATTTATAGTGCAATAAGCCATTAAGCTCTTAAAAAATCTCTGAGATGTTCTCCTTAGATCAAATACGATTGAAACTTCTTCAAACTGAGGCTACCACCTACGTGTGACGTCATCGCTCAGTGTGACGCCTCAGCAAGCTAGTACGGCCATGCCAATGTCATCGCCCTGGCCTGACCCACATGCCAAATATGTGAATTCTGACACCAATAGAGTCAGGTTTCGCGCGGGCGAATGTCGGTACCAATCGGTGGCCCCAGACTATACTCGCCACAAACCAGAGTGACCACCGGCGCCATATACCTATTCTTCAATGGTGACGGTGTCGTCACTTTGCTTTGCGGCTAGTATAGGCACAACGACGCATATCACATATGCTCTCTACTACTACTGCTACTACAGCCTATTTGCGTCCCACTGCTGGGCACAGGCCTCCCCTCATCATGAGAGGGTTTGGGCTGTAGTCCCCACGCGGGCCTAGTGCAGATTGGGGACTTTACACACATCTTTGAATTACTTCGCAGATGCGTGCAGGTTTCCTCACGATGTTTTCCTTTACCGAAAAGCTCATGGTAAATTCAAATTGAATTTCGCACGTAAGTAAACTTAAAGGTGCGAGCCGGAATCGAACTCCCGACCCTCGGCATGAGAGGCGGTAGGTCGAACCATTAGGCCACCACGGCTTTTTTCATATGTTCTCACTGCGTTCTATTACCTACTAATAGACATCGAAACAAGGTGACGGTTATTAAATGAAAGTATCTACAAACATCGCATGATGCTGATGCGTGCAATCCAGCCGCAGTCCTCACCATTAATAAAAAAAAACAGCTTCTTTATTGCCTGTTACAATCACAATGACATCTAATAAGTAAGATATATTGATATGAGATGGTAATAGCAATTCTTCAATTGAAATGTTATTGTAAATCGGAATATAATCAGTTATTTTAGTTAGTTTAACTTACCGTCACTAAGCTATCAACAACAACAATACTCTTTATCGAACACCATATAAACAAAACAAAGAAAATACAAAAATAATACAAATATCATCATTGTTAGCTTTTTAGATAAATGATGGAGAACTCGATATATTCACTTGTAGTCGTAGATATAGCAGAACACAACTTAGAAGGCGCGCGGCGAAGCACTTAATCCGTTGACACAGAGTCTGTTATTGCTTAATCCGCGAGCCTTCTAAGTTGTGTCGTGCTATACTACTGGTCAAACACGTGAGAGGTGGATAGGGTCCTCAAATACAACGCATTGTAAATACGTCTAGTACCTATTGCCATTGTTGCCAAATGGGCGATTGGCGACTATGACTATCTCCCACTAAGTAGATCGTCGGCTCGTTTGTCCCGTTTAAGTGTAATAAAATTACCTACTATATGATATTAGTTTGCTTAGCTACCTCTTCTGCTAACTGTATCTGTAGCTATGTAGGTATAATGTTATAAATAAATGATTCCATACATATTTACTCTCTCCCTTTGTACGAATGTAAATCTAAAGTAACTAATTGGCTAAAATTAAAAAAATATAATGAAACTGAATTATTACTTAACTTGACACTTGAAATAAATATAAACAATAAAGCAATAAGGTCACTCAATTTTGATTGACCTTTATCTTTTCTTTCTTTTTGTCAATGACACCTCAAAGGAACACCTGACTCAGATTAAACTACAGTCGTAAAGTAAGTCGAGCCCTAAGAGGCTTTTATTATTACAATTTAACGCCTTTCAAAGTGCAAAACTGGAGTCTAGTTACCTACGTCACTGTAAGTCGTCAGGCTAATAGGGATAAGCTGTGTATTCACGGAAGCCCTGACTTGCCAGGCCCGTTTACGGACGAGTAACGCTAGGGATATATTGCAAGTGGTATTATTAATTTCTGGAAATAAAAAAAGAGTTGTTGAACTTCATAAGTTAGAGACGATATTGCTATAAATACAGCTTAGCTCTGATATGTCTCGAATGCCCAAAATCTCCCACAACCAAGCGATCACAACGTGTCATGTGTCCCAACAACAGTTAAAGTTAAAAAAAGTTTTTTTATTTTAAACCCAGCCTAGCATAGCTCGTAATTCGTACGTGTATATGGCGTAGTTGTAAGGTCTAATTGTTAGAAAACGTGACGTTTTATAAGCAAATGATCACGAAGAAGATGACGATCAACAAGAAGAGGTTGATTTGACTGATTTCTAGCCGTAATTTGCTTTAGGTTAAACATTTACTACACTAACTACTGCTTTTACATACTTTTACCTTCCTTACCTTTGTAATAAGCTATTTTAGATCGTTACCTTTTTACGCTTTTCTTCTGTAGTATAGCGTCATAGATTCACCGCGTATAACCTTCCGTGCCATCTTTAAGTAGGTATAAATCGGTGATGCTCATCGATGTTGTATCTTGTATAAAAAAATGTGTACTTAAGTAGCGTCACGCTTGGCAAAAATGTGCACGATGGTCAAAATCAATGATGCGCAAAGTTTGCCCGCGGCGCTAACCGTTCAAAGCAAAAACCCTAAAGGTCCAGAACCGGCCGGCACTCAGTCTGCCAGCACTCTATTGGAATAAGGGCTTATTAAACACTGTATTATAGGTCTTACGCCTTCCGTTTTTGACCCAGCTGTAGACGAAGTTATCTTTCTCATGAGGTGTGGTGCGCTTATCGCTAATAGTAATAGCCTCCAGCTTTGTGATTTTGTGGTTTCCTTAAAAAAAATCTTCCTGCATCCTAGGGTGTTGTCTATTTGTTGTTGAAGTTTCCAACAGAATAAAGTTTTCAACTGCACACAGACTTGGCTAGTAATGAACTATTACTTGTTCTGCTTTAAAACAAGGCTCTGAAATACAAACTCGTCATAACATAACTATAGTACGGATGGTTGCATTGCATCTAATTTCCAATGCACTTTTCGAAGGTCACCTTTCTCATCTCTATATTGTTTTGGTCAACATCTTGGCATCGACCGGCACCTCCCAGTATTGTTTTGTTCAATATCCCAGTCTTGGCATCGAACATAACATAAACCCTTATCCATGATTAGTCACTAGACTGTCTAAAACCTCTTCACATATCTCGATCATAGTTTTAAATCCAGTCTCCTCCTACATAGCTTGTTCATAAAGCAAAGTGATCTAATTCTTCAGAACGCTAATCCAATCTCCGTTTAACTCGGTCGGACCCCCGCGTTACGCGGTGCAACGCTCGCAGATCCAAGCTCTGATTCAACGTGGTTTGTTGATCTGTGTGTCACTGACATTACTTATTATAACACTTTATAATGCTGACCTGACGTATTATTTCCTCACTGGTCGTGTGAGTCAATACGATCACGAATATCACGACCGATATTATCGTCGTTGTCGTTGTCAACCGATCGTGTACGTGAGAGCCTTGTGGCCCTTCGAGCATTCTAATCTTCTTCTGTTATAATTCTCACCTTTAGAACGTGTAACTGCACATTGTTTTTCTAAAACCGCGAAAACTGAATGGAAGTTCCTAGCATTCAACTCTACGGAGATTCATCGAACCTGAGAATGAAACCGAGTAATATGCGATGCGGTGTACATACCAGCATTTCCTTATTATTACCATCTTATTGCATGCCTGCATCGTTCGGACGCCCTTGATACATAACTCGTTTTAGGATACAATTAACTCGTTCTTTTGTATACGAGTCTACGACACACTTGTTCTCTTTCCATTGTTAATTGAGACGTGTTAGTAATATGACTCATTTCTAATTTTTTAAAGTAGGTAGGTATAGTCTCGGATGTTTTTCGCGACCGTGACGATTTACAATTGGAATTTGCGGAATCACACAGGTGTAAATCCAAGATGATACCTCGCCTCGCCTCCAGAGCTATGGCGTCCTCCAGTGCGTTGACTCGTTTCGTCCGCGGTCGCCGACCCCGACAACAGCTGATCCGGCAGACACGTGCCGGGCGCCCCTTCAGCAACACCCCTTTGTAAAGAAAACTAGTTAGTCCGCAGTTTTTACTACCTGCTGCTTAATCGCCCTCGAAATAGCTTCTCTCGTGCTTTTTTTTTAGCTCGATAGTTTCTCCTTTTCATAGGCTTTATTGCTTTGTTTGACTCGGCATCTGCAGTTTATCTATTTTTTCATCAAGATTCCAGTTTCATCAAGATTTTTTTCAAGATGTTTTTCTCTTTATGTTTCCATATAAATTTCATGAGTGCTATTTTCATTGTGTCCAGGAATAATTTAAAATGAAAATTTAATGTTTTCCATCTGTCAACCATGGGTTTTGGGATTGTCAGCATCACATTCGATTAGATTTACCTACGGTTTTTTCGACCATTCTTTCCGAAAGCTTACGTTGACTGACAGCAGTGTTTTTTTTTATTATCATGATAAAATAAAGCTGATTTTTACGATTGCGGTTAAAAGATCTTGCCTATTTTCATCATTAACTTTAAATCCTCTAAAATGGACTCTGATTACGTATTTTCTAGTATTGTCATTTCTTTCGCTCTATAATCTTTATGTTTCGATCATTAATCAAACCGAGAGATAAGTTCAAACATTTAGTGATTGTCTAAGGAACTCTCTTTCACAGAAAACCTCTAATTTTGAGGCCCCATAAAACTGTCAAGTGTAAATTATATTGCGTAGGTAGGTTAGGTACTAGGCCGCTATTGTGTCAGTAAAAATTAACGGAGGGACTTGAATTTGTTTTGGTTAGAGGTTTGAACACTTTGAACCTGTTTACTACAAGAAACAATAACCGTCGGGAGTAGGCTAAGCTTTTTTAGAGATTTTTTTTTTATTTGGCTCATCATCATCACCACAACCTTTTTCAAATATTATTTTCTCTCATTAGTAAGTCATAAATAATACCTACGTAAGTACCTATAAAAAAACAGAAGACCTAACAATATTTAAACCGTCCGACACGCGATAAAGTTCAAAATTGATTCAAATTAAGATAAATAGGTATCAAACCACTTTGTTCCCAGGTCAATTATATCATATCCATATATTAATATGTAGATTATCTTTTGAAGAGCCCTTCAGTTTTAAGAAACTACCTATATCTTCCAATTAACCTTTTTTGTCACCAAATGCCACGACATGTCTAGTTGTCTACTCTGGTGAAGACACAAATGATCGACTCAAATTAGAGAAAGACTTGTTGTTTACAAAATATTTCAACCTTACACTCTATTAGTTGAGTGTTAAAGTAGTAAATAATGTGTTACTGTCAAAATGTCAATACATGCGTTGCCGTGACGGGCAGGGCAATAACCACCGATCGTGTATAGCACGTCACAAATTAGAAGGCGCGCGGCGAAACACTTAAGTCGTTGACGTAGAGTCTATTATTGCTTAATCCGCGCGCCTTCTATGGTGTGTCGTGGTATACAATGAAACGGACGAACATAAAACGTAATAACAAAGGGTCCACTTTCTTTATTATAGTGTCATACATAATTCATAATCGAGTCTATTCAGTTGTAGTAACCTTTATAATGTACCTTCGTGGAGAAAAATAGGAAATTAATTTAATAAAAAATGCGACCGTGTCTAGTGCTGAATTGCATAGTTTTGAGTGGACCGTTCGCTATTTTCTATTTTGCTTGATAGAGATCAAGCAATTAATTTAATTTTTACCCACCCAAGTAATCTTAGGCCCACTTTCACCAAGCCGCTAACCTCGGGTTAGCCTCTTAACCCACGTCAAATTCATACAAATAAATCTGAGTTAAGCGGTTAACGTGAGGTAATAGCAGCTTGGTGCAAGTCCGCCTTAAGGCCCTTCCCTGACCCAGCATCGTCAAATTGCTCATTTGAGATCATACTTTTCTAAGAAATGTTAAAAATTAAAAATATGAAAAAAACATATGTTATATTTAATTATATCATCCTTACATTGACAGCTTTCGATACACGATTCACGAAACTTCGCTCGATACAATTTAATTCCAAAGTAACCTCTAACTCGGACCGCTAATCCAACTTTAATCCAGTTTATTATATCAAACAGTGTAAAACTAATTATAACACAAAAAATATCCATATTATATGCATACATCGACAGCTTTATAAATGCCATTTTTTTAGACGGTATTTTTATAGAAATTAAAACGTGTTAAAAAGTAACTAAATCGGGCGTTGTGTGCGTTGCGCTTTCTCTTTCACTCGTCCCACGAGTGACAGTGACGGCTGAGCTGGGTCTATGAACCGCCTTAACTATCGCCTGAACTTAACTCGAGTTAGATGGTAACCCGAGGTTACCGGCCTTAAGGTCTGATTGTTACTAACGGTCTTTCTGTTCGCCTAATCTGTGGCGCTGCGCCCGCGCCGCGGTAGGTAATTGATGCATCGCCGTCGCAGTCGGTTAATGTTGCGTAATGCGTTCTTTAATTGCTTGTACACATTAATTAGCGTTTTTGATTTTCAAATCGTTGAACCGGTGATATTTTAAACTTTGTATTTTTTTATACGATCCGAATAATGAGAAACAGGTTTGAATTCGCAGTGTTTTATTTTGAGAATGAGTAACGACGGTGCACTAAATGTGTCATGCTGTTACCAAAACGCGAGCCGTAATTCTTGGAAAATTAATGGTACATCGCTGTACCGTCTTCTTTTTTCGACCGCCCTCGCAAAATTTGTCTTTACAAAAACTGCATGCTTTAGGTAATCCCGGATCACACCGAATGCGTCTACGGCTCGCAAGCGGTGTGACAAGTCCTTACGAGAACTAAATGCCATACAGACGTAGACTTTAATCGCGTCGCTCTACGACTTCAATCTCCTTAAACTAAGAACTGTATTAATCCAAACAACGACAGTAGAAAATTGCATCCCAATCAAATTACATTGCATTTTTCCTTATTATGCCTAATTTGCCTCTGATCAAGATTGTCTTAGCTGTCATGTTCCATCTTAGAACGACGTAATAGTTTCTCACTGACACCATCTTCACGGTAGAGGAACGTCTCCCTAACTGTGCAAATAAATTCGGTATTGTCTACTATTCAGTGCAGAATTCGGATAAAAAGATCATATTCATTACACTTTCCATATACGATTTTGTAGATGATATTATGCGCGCAAGAATATCGAGTAGAGAGGTCGATTTCCAAGATATACCAAAAGACCACCTCTGACGATCTCTTACTTTTCAGAAAAGTACACAATCTTTCGGTTTCATGGATTTTCAGACTTAATCTTATTATTGTATTGAGAACCGTGATTTCTTATCATGGAACTCTTCAAATCCTACCTGCCTGTAAACAAGCAAATTATTTCCTGGCTTTGGAAAAGTGTGTATAACTAACAAGAACCAGAAGACCTTTGCATTGCTAATGGACTATAATATAGACATCCTTAGGGGTACGGCGTCCTTGGAATTTTATCTTGTCTCGGTAGGCTTGGCAGCTTTTTGATACGAACGGATTAATATTGTACCATCGACTTTAAAAACGGTTCCCGTAGACATCAGATATAATAACCTCTACAATTTTATAAATACTCCAATCGGTTTGATCTTTAGCCAAATGCGCGATAGCGACTAATCTTAGAACAATCGTTTTGTGTTCACCATCTATTGCATTGTCTATTCATTTCTATACCATATGCATGGCTATTGATGATTGACAGATAGTCTCATAATCGAGTTCCACCTGTTACGTATATATGTGGGAACTATTTCCGGATCCCCTTAAAGAAATAGATATGTACACCTACATAAGTAAATCGCGTTTGTGTATGCGTGTTGATCCTGCTGAGATAACATCATATCTGATCTCCTGTGGTCGGTATTACTCGTTACTCATTCCTACATAACAGCGTTCCTGAAGAACAGAACAGAAGCCTAGATCTTTTTAAACACAAACGAAACCCGGCTATAAAGTCGAGGAGCATCCTTTATTCGAATGGAAATTGTCTTCTCTTGAATTGCTAATGAAACACAACAAAGAATAGAACCGCATTGCAGTTGCTTCAACCTTCTCAATGCGACAATCGCCACGTATCGTATTGCCTAGATAGAACGTTCGTAATGTCTTTAATGTAGTTATTTTTCGGAAAGAAATTTCTCGAAGACATTAGCGTATTCTTGCCCTGTTTGTGTGGGGTTTGAGACTGAACTGGACTTTCTGGACAGATGAACCCGCGCATGTCCCGACGGTGGTTAATTTCGAACTTGGAGCCTCCAGAGAACGTGTTTTTGATCTTAGATTTGCAAGAGTGCTTACTTACTGGAAGGGTATGAGAATTACATTCATGTTTTGCCTGATTCATGAGTCCTTTTGTTTATCGAGTCAAACGAATTTTGTGGTTTGTTTAGTGACTTCTTCATTTAAATTGATCTCGAGTATTTAATGGAGACTTGTATAGTCATGATTTTTTCTAAGAAAATAAGGATGTAGCGTAATTAAACTTTATTGTTTGTGTAGGTATAACATTTTTTATCCTGCTCATGTCTATCATCATTTACTAGTCCACACAATCATATACCTACATGTGCAGCGTAGAGATCTTCTACTATCTAAAGTCCCGCGCCTTCACATTTCAAAACGCTTCAATATATTTAAAAAGCACCACCAACACTCTCAACACATGTGTGCGTGCTGAGAGAGCTATCAACTATGCGTTAAGAGTGTTGGTGGTGATTTTTAAATAATAATAAAAAAATTGAAGCGTTTTGAAACGTGAAGGCGCGGGACTTTAGATAGTAGAAGATCTCTACTCTTGTACTAAACGTTTTCAGTACAAGAAACTCACTAGGAAACCACATTTAGAAGAAGAATCGAGAGCGTAGACAGGCACTGAAAGTGTACTGGTAATGAAAGTGGCTTTTTAGTAGAGCTAGAGATCGACAACCAGTACCGCCTCACAATCGAATAATGATTTGATAGTAATTATGGCAGATGACGCGGCGACTTCGGCTGTTGGACAGAGACCTATTACACCTCGCGCGATTGTTATCTCGTTATTATGTTTGCTGATCTGATAGGTCAATCAATGTAATTAAACATTTCCCTAGTAGTTAATCAGAAATACTTCCCAAGTTTCGATGCAAAATGCAGCTTAGTGCCGACATAGTGCAATTATTTTGGAGCGATGGAGATTGGAGACGTCATTATTCTACCGGTCAGCGAAAGGGACATAAAAATACATTTTCGTCCGTATTAAAAATTTGTTAACTGTACGTTTTCTTAAATATTGGTGCCATTAGTTAGGTATTGCTTATGATCATGCTTTTTTTGTAAAATAAGCCAACGCTGACTTTAAAGTATTTTTGCCGTTGCCATATTGCCAATATTCAATTCAATTCAATTCAATCATTTATTCAGCAAATTGGCCACATAGCGGCACTTTTACACGTCAGAAAAATAATTTACCAGCGCTTCTTAGACCCATTGCTTGAGAAGAAGCGCCGCAACAAACTCAAGCAGAAGGACTTTTTTCAAAATTTTCAAAATTTACATTACATGTATAAAATATACATATAGTTACGTACTAAAATTACATTGAAGGGATGTATAGTCCCTAACTTAAACTTAAATCTAAGATCTTAGAGAGTCTCCAAGGGTCCAGAAAAAAAAAATTATAAAAAATTATGGAGATGGCCTCCATTTGCCTCCTATTGAAAGTTGATTCGATATTCGAGTCACATTATATCCAATTTATACTTCGTTTAGATAATAATCTGAAGAAGCCGTGGTGGCCTAGTGGTTCGACCTACCGCCTCTCATGCAGAGGGTCGGGGGTTCGATTTCGGCTCGCGCACCTCTAAGTTTACTTATGTGCGAAATTCAATTTGAATTTACCACTGAGCTTTTCGGGGAAGGAAAACATCGTGCGGAAACCTGCACGCTTTTGCGAAATAATTCAAAGATGTGTGTGAAGTCCCCAATCCGCACTGGGCCCGCGTGGGGACTATAGCCCAAACCCTCTCGTGATGAGAGGAGGCCTGTGCCCAGCAGTGGGACGCAAATAGGCTGTAGTAGTAGTAGATAATAATCTATATGAAATATGGCGAATTAAATTACTGTATGGACACCTTAATTGTACACCTCGTTAAGAGTTTGAACTCGTGATCGTGACATAAAAAGTTCAACAAAAACAATACGAATGACTAGGATTCAAAACAGTCTGAATTGCGCTTTCAAGTCATGAACCGTCTTTGCCTATGCATGAAGATTCATCCTAAACTTTCGCCCCCCGTTTTGTCCCCATTGAGGGGACTATCCTTATATCCTTCGCGGGCTATCAAAATATCCTCACCTATGTCGTATATCAGACGGACTTAGTTTTCTATTTGGATTCATTTCTTTCTAAAATAAGGGCGAAACTTGGTAGCATCGATTATTAAATCGAAATGCTGCTAATTAGCAGATTTGTTCGCAAACGTCTTCGGCGAACGTCTGTCTAATCGATCGCCGGATCGTACAAGTACCAAGATAGCCTTGTGTTTGGGGCGTTCGCAATTTCATGACTCATGGTTATTCGGTTCTTGTCTGAGTAATTTTGTTACAATTATTTAATTGATCTTTAAAGTTTCGACTACTTACGCGACGATAAAATCTTCCTGAAGACGACATGCTGGATGGATTACCTGGGTACAATGATACTAGATATCAGCCAATTATGTTAACACTCCCTGGCAAACATGTGTATTCTTAGCCAATGGTATTCACATACATTTCTAAAGCTCATGTTGGTAACTCAGCGTAGGTTTCCAATAACAGAGAGCACATGTTTGGCTTCAGTTCTTTTACATATTTTCGTCATTTTGTTACTAGTACTAGTACCACTACTCATAAATGATCCACGGTTTAAAGAGCCGCAGGTACTCCTAGTAGTATTTTTTTTATCATACGCTCACGATCGCCAGCCCGTCTACAGAGTCATTACGATCAATCACCACGCTAGAAGTTTGATCAATTGTCTGTTAATGTGTGATTGATTGAGATGAGCCTCTTTAGAGCCAAGCGGGAGTAAATCTATTTAGCCCATACAAAGATCGATAACCCATACGCTACCAACTTATTTTTAGAACTGACTTTTTTACGAAGATTCGGAAAAGGACGTGTTTATTGTTATTACTCGTCCGTGAGGAGAATCTAGTTTTTGCCTGCAAGAAAAGAGTTAAGCAATAGCTGTGTAAAAGAACTATCTCAGTATATTACCTATTTTGATTGGTATTATTGACATTTTCTTTGTACAATACGAGAAAAATAACTACGACCATGCTATCGACAATCATGAATACAAAAAACTTCTATTCATAAAAAAAACCGGCCAAGTGCGTGTCGGGCCACGCGCAAATTATAGGGTTCCGAAGTTGAGGATGCCCACAGTACCTTTCTAAGACTTATTAGCATCTAGCTAGCCTGTGATATGACGTGCCCGCCCGACGCCCCTGCCGCTCGAGAAAAATCATCATTATAAGTTGGTCGACTATCTACATCTCAGAGTTCACACCCTTTCTAAGCTTACAGGGTTCATGAGTTTTTAAACTTCTGAGAGATGATGAGTTGCTACATAGGTTACATGAGCCATTGCTCATTTGTGAAGCATAAGAAGCCGTGGTGGCCTAATGGTTCGACCTACCGCCTCTCATGCAGAGGCTCGGGGGTTCGATTCCGGCTCGCACCTCTAAGTTTACTTATGTGCGAAATTCAATTTGAATTAACCACTGTGCTTTTCGGTGAAGGAAAACATCGTGAGGAAACTTGCACGCATCTGCGAAGTAATTCAAAGATGTGTGTGAAGTCCCCAATCCGCACTGGGCCCGCGTGGGGACTATAGCCCAAGCCCTCTCGTGATGAGAGGAGGTCTGTGCCCAGCAGTGGGACGCGAATAGGCTGTAGTAGTAGTAGTAGTAGTACTCGTAAGTTTGTACAGCCTACTTAGCTCTGATAGTTTTCCTTTCAACTACGTTATATATGCCACAACCGTGATTTTTTTCAGCTATCCAAATACCACCATTTAGCTGGCAGGGGGGGGGGGGACACGTGACTCTGACAAAAAATAGCACTTTAAAGCTTAATATTTCACAAACGCATCACTTAATCAAAAAATGGTTTTAACAAACCCACAATATTTTTTTAAGACCTGCCGATATGCCGCATCATGGGGTACGCAAGAAAAAAAAATTACATCCCCACTTTACGAGTAGGGGAGGTACCCTATAAAAAAAAATATTTCATATTTTTATTGTACCACTTTGTCAGCGTAACTAATATGCATATTCATGCCAAATTACAGCTCTCTAGACCTAAGCATCTCTGAGCAATAGTGCGGACAGACGGACGGACGGACATGGCGAAACTATAAGGGTTCCTTGTGGACTTCGGAACCCTAAAAAGCTCTAACGTCTTACAAAATCTGTTTTATTTAAAATATCACAAGTACCTATTCCTATTCCAAATCAAATACAATAACAACAAAACACTTGCAGAATAATACCATGTCACCTAAACGAGACAATATCACCGTTTTGTTTTTATTTACAAGGCCAAATTGTACTTAATATGTTTTGAGTAGTAAAGGCTGTGACGTACTTTTAATTTAACCATTGCTGTTTAAAAAAAATCTCTATTGATTTTAGGATTCCCCATGTTTTACAAATCGTTTTATCTAATTCAAGCACCTTGTCCACAGTGCGTAGTTACGACAAGCACGACAAATGCGGCCTCGTGTGGATACCGCGCGTGGTCGCGTACCGGTGTCGCACGTGCGGGATATCGCCGTGCATGTCCATCTGCCGCGAGTGCTTCCACCGCGGCGACCACTCCACGCACGACTTCAACATGTTCCTGTCGCAGGCCGGCGGCGCGTGCGACTGCGGCGACAACTCCGTCATGAAGGAGGACGGGTGAGTCTGGTGTACAAGTAGATACGTTGTCGCACGACAAATGCTGCCTCGTGTGGATACCGCGTTTCCGCGCGTGGTCCCGTGTGGTATTTTTTCATGACGATGGTATAGGCAAACGAGCGTACAGCCCACCTGATGGTAAGTGGTCGCTGCGGCCCATGGAAATCCTTTGATCCCCCATTAAGAAACCTTAAGATGTCGAATGCGTTGCCTACCCTGGGGCCTAAGATGGAATGCCTCTTTGCCAGAAATTTCACCGGCTGTCTTAACCCACTACCGCAACACAACAGTGCGAGCACTGCTATTTGGCGGCCGGTTAGCGGGGAAAGACGGTAGTACCCCTCCCCAGACGGACCTAGCACCAGGCCCTACCACTAGCAAAACTGCCGGTGTCGCACGTGCGGCATATCGCCGTGCAATGCCCATTGTCCATCTGTCGCGAGTGTTTGATGCGGCATATAGATTCTCCGTGATTCCGTGAATCAATGCATGGTGTCGCACGACTTGTAAACCAGCTGTCGCATCGACATCACTAAAGACTGAAACTACAGAGATACGCTTGTTATCTTTTCGAAATAAAGCTAAAAATGACAGTGACACTATGTCGCGACTTTTTATAGTCGCACAATTTTTCAAAATTCATCTGGCAGGCCGGCCGAATTTATATGTGTTTTTCTTATTTCATAGACAAATCTAAAACGAAGGTAATGGTTTAAATTTATCGATCTATTTTTCAAGCGCGACGAAAACAACTTTTGCAGATATGAAGACTGATGGCCGATTGCCAATTCAGAGTGCGAGCTAATTCGATATGTTGTTTATGTGCTGTCTCGTCTAGTGACTTCATCGCTGCAATTACCCAGAGTGCCACTAAACGCTAACCGCTCAGCCACGACTTCGCGCGATAGCGGTAGCGGGAGCGTTTTATGGTTTATACGGGAGTAGCTTCTGCCCGCGACTTCGTCCCGCGTACCCGATGATACTATAAACTCAACAGCAATGAATTCGGGTCACTTTTTATAGCATTTTCCATATAAAGTGACCCGAATTCATTGATGTTGAGTGTAGAAGGTTGTAGTTATAGAAGTATTGAAAAAAAAAATGATTTGACCCGTAGAACCCGTTCCCTTAGAAATATCGGGATAAAAAGTACCCTATGTTATTGCCCGGGTCTCAAACTATCTCCATCCATACCAAATTTTATCCAATTCGGTTCACTCGTTGCGACGTGAAGGAAGGACAAACAAACACATTTTCCAGTTTATAATATTAGTATGCGATCGTGACGCCCGCCGCGCATCGGTTAGCAACCATCGGGCGCAACATGTCACTAAAATGCCCGCCGCTGCCGCTGTCGCGTGAAGTCATGGCCGCGCCAAAGGTGGGTTCGCGCTTCATTGGTCGATACAGAAATTGAGCGGGTACCCTTTTTGGTGCTCGTAAATACTGTTTTTCTCTTTATTTTTTTTATTTTTTAATATGTATGTATCGAGTGTCCAAATAAATATTTCTATTTCTATTTCTAAATTCAATTCTTATAACCATCAAGGTTCAGCTGGGCTTGTGAAATCTGCACCAATTCTTCATGATTTCACACTAATACGAACTTAAGATATCAATTTAAGCTAACGGTTACATTACATAGAATTAGTGGGCAGCTATGTGCACTCATAATCCTGCGTTCCTTAAACATATGCATAGCATTAAGAGGACACGCTAGTTGTCATTTTTCAATACAAACGTTCTCGACATATTCCTCCCTGGATTTTGATCGTAGATCAATGATTTTTTGAAATAAGATCAATTTCGTCAGTATCTGTGTCGGTACGTTTTGCTTTTAGTGATACTTTTGTTCTTAATAGAACTAGGTGACTCCAAACAGTGCTGAAAACGGGCCGATTGAATAGGCCGGAAAAAATGCCTGGTATACAAAAACCACAATAATAAACGCAAAAATCAAAACGGTCCGACACAGATAATTTCCTTCTCATCCAGTTTCCAAAATTTCATTACGATTGGTTTAATTTTGGAGGAGGAAAATGTCGAGAACGAAACCTCGTTTTTTGAGTTTTTTACGTCGGTTTTTTCGACGGAGCTGCAGTTGTCCTTATCGCACCTTTTGTCGCTCCAAAGCGGCGCACGTTACACACGCACCGCACGCACACGCCAAAGGGGTACACTTGTCCGTGCGCTGCCACGGAAGTAGAAGACTTACCTATCCATCCACGTTCATTTTGGAAGCGTTTGTGTACCTACCCATAGACGTTCGCTCAACCGTGCGCAGCAGCGGGATGCCCACTTTAGTTCTAGTGAGATATCACTTAATTTGTATCGTGCGCGTATTCGGCTTTATGTCCTGAAAAAAATACTTGACACAGTGACGATCTAACCCTTACGATACGTACGACACGAGCACGACAGGAGGTGTACAGAATTACCTCATAATGGACGCAGACAAACCACCGGGTTCACTTCTTCTACAGTTCAGTCAGACCATGCTTAATGTGTTTGTAAAAAGTCGTTGCTATTGGCTCCCCCTCAGATCATAATTTTATCAGAGGCCGAAGCCAACTTCAAAGTACGATCTGTCGTAAAATGACCAATTAATGTCGTCATTCTATAAGATTTTTCTTTGGCTTTTGAAGTGTACTCGTAATCTGGAATAAATTTTCAGCTGACACCTTCGAATGAAGTCATTCCAAGTAAATAGAATCATCAGTCGGAATTCTCATGATCGAAATGACAAACAGCTCAAGCATATCATAAAAACAACTAGCATGATCTATTTCGTGAATTAAAAACATCCCCTGATGGCGCAAATATCACGATTAATCACGAACCACTCGTTATGCTAGCCGTTGGCATCGAATTTAGTTGGTTCGTGGGAAGCGTGACGTCAGAGCGCAAGTGAGCTCCCGTGAGGAGCAGCAGGTGAATTTTGAATGCCACTTGTTTTGAATGTCGATTCAAACTGTCATTCTTGTTACCTAGGTATCTCTAGTTAGTATGTACCTCTTCTCGCTTCAACCGCTGCACCGATTGAGATGAAAATTGGCATGGAGATAGTTGGGGTCCCGGGAAAGGACATAGGCTACTTTTTATCCCGGAACGACCCATAGTTCCCGCGGGTACGCGATAACCGAATTCCACGCGGGCGAAGTGGCGGGCAGAAGCTAGTACGAAATAAATTGAACCACTCGAAGAATCCTTGAGTGGAGACCCAGAGCCGACACCAGAGGGCACGTCAGACCACCACAGCGCTGCATCGATGACATCAGACGCCACGCAGGATGATGATGATAATGATGACGATGACGATGACGATGACGATGATGATGAATAAAGTATGGCATAAGACCGTAATGAACTAAAATTAAAGTTTCCAGTCGACGTGCAAACCAAGTGGCGTTCACAATTTACCCGCAGAATCGCGTAGGCGAGTTTTGAATATGGCGGCTTTGGTAATGGTATTTGGTGTGATCTATGGTGTGAATTATGATTCATGGTGAATAAGCATATTTCATATGCGAATGACCAGTAATTACGAGTAGGTACAATATCGGTTGCCGATTGTAGATAGAATAGCGATTAGCACGACACAACTTAGAAGGCGCGCGGATTAAGCAATAACAGACTCTGCGTCAACGGCTTAAGTGCTTCGCCGGGCGCCTTCTTAGTTGTGTTCTGCTATACACGTTTATTTACAATGCCATGTTTCAGTTCGTTTATCTACGTCGCTTAGTTTCCAAAAAATACGCTAGTGTGATGAACTCGTGGAATTAAATATGTATAAGGAGCACAGATCTGTCTGTTATTTAATGATATCTTCTAAAATTAGGCTAGCCTAATAGTCGAGGGCAGCGGCCCGAAGCGGCCTTGTCAAATACATGCTTTGATTGGCACACCTTCAGCGATTCATTACCACCGATCAATCTAGCCTGTACGTCTGTTTGTTAGAGCTTATCTCTGGAACTTTTGAACAGATTTGCATGCAGTTTACCTACGCAGGTGGATAGAGTAGCTGTCATTCAGAGCACTCGGTGTATAGGCTTTATTTTATTTAAATAGGACGTCGGGAAAAATATCGTTTAAACAATTAAAAATATATACGCTGATGAATTCGCAGGCACAGCTAGTCTAGTCTAATATAAAACCTACAACAAACTGTTAGTACTTAGTTACTCAACAGTCAACAGCAAACTTGGCCTAGTCTGGTTTCTATAATGAAAACACGAGAGGACATTATTTTCAATTGAACGAAGTCCATTTCTAAATGCAACACGAGGTGCGCATTGTCGCGCTGTGAGGTCCAATCAAGTCTATATGTACCTATAAATCTACGCTTAGTGGTGATGCAGGGCGATTCGAACCATTGTGTCGTCTGTATCGCCGTTGCTATTGAACTAGCGACTATGTTACCGTCGTGGTGGGTTGGCGTTCGCGAGTAGATTAGGTCTGATCTTGAACTTGGCGGCCCGGACCTTGGGCGAGGTCGCGATAAGGACGAGATGGTGTTTTGTTTTAGCTAAGCGTAGGTATCTATAAAACTCAAAGGTGACTGACTGACTGACTGACTGACATAGTGATCTATCAACACACAGCCCAAACCACTGGACGGATCGGGCTGAAATTTGGCATGCAGGTAGATGTTATGACGTAGGCATACGCTAAGAAAGGATTTTGCGAAATTCCCACGGGAACGGGGAAAAAACGGGATTTTACATTTAATATTTCTGCGCATACGAAGTTGCGGGGAAAAGCTAGTTTAATATACAAATCGAACGGTTAAGAGTTCCCAGTACGCATGGCGTTTCTCAACTTTTCATACGAACGTAGTTTCGCTTTTATTCCTAAATTAGTAAACAGATTAACTCGAAAATTGGTTCACTTATTAAAATCATTATTGTGAGTGTCCGAGATTACTCAAAGTCGTGGTAAAATAAAACACAATTAAATTACAGCCAAAAAACTAAATTTTGAAGTTTGTATGGAGGAAACTAAAATGCTCCTAGTTTCTTTGCTATCCAATTTATTACAATGAAAGTGTATTTTGGACACTAAATATCTCTGCTCCACAATTACTTGTGAAATTTGGTGCCAATCTGATAAGTGGTTTGCGAAATGAAACGTAACTACGTTTGTATAAAGAAAGAAGCGTACAGGGGACTCTTCTCTTAAGAGCCTTATTAGAGAAACCAAACGAAAGTTTATATAACTACTATAAATCCGCCTCCTCATAATAATGGGTTTGAACAGAGGATATTGACTGATATGAGGTACTTAACCTAACTAGATAGGTACTTAATTAATTTGCTTAGATATAATAATAATAATTTATTCAAAAAAGTAATAATTACAGGGGGTTCTTACTAACTAAAGTACTTCTTAGTAAATAGGTAATATGTAATTTCTTAGTAAATAAATAGGTATTTAATAAGTAACACACATAAACTACACACATATGTGTCTGCTTTTCTTCACCGTGTATTAGGTCTGTACTTGATTTCAAACAAACTCAGAGGTGTAACTCGGTTCTGAACCCTCTTAATTTCAGTCGAAACCTCTGTCTGCCACCTTTCAAACCTGTTAAAAATAATTTAGATTTCTGTATGGGAATTATGCTAATTATGCTTGAATTGTTCGTTCTCGTCTAGACATTATACGAGTAAATATGGACCTACAATCGCATTCGCTGCAAATATTGTTTTATCTACATATAATCTCCTTAGTCATTGCTATTAGCACAGTCGGTTTAGTCGTCGTTGTTCAAAGCAACGTCACGGCCTTACTGCAGATGATAAAAAGGCCATAAAAGTATCTCTTTTTATTTTATATGTTTTATGGAAAATGTACGGCAAGAATTATGACAATGTTTCTTCGTATTTTTTTTCTAGGAATACTATAAGTTAAGCTACACAATGAAGAGCGAATCCCGATGGGGACTTTACTCTGCACGCCAAAATACCTTGACACCTCATTTGCTCATAGTCTGACAGACTGATCGCAAATTTAAATGGAAAAGAAATGATAAAATTAAAAAAAAGTTGACGGATTTTTACAAGTAACATGAATTTAAAAATATCATGAACCTAAAAATAACATGAACCTATTCAAGAAGACAGGTAAACTTTGAAAACAATCAATTACGTACCTTACGTTGTCCAAACTAAACATCGAGATAAAACATGTCGGCACTAAAAAAACAATAAAAAGGGATATTTATACTCCTGGACAATTTTAACCTTCAAGGTCCGAGCGAGGTGGAAAATGGTAGTGCTGGAGGAAGAGCGAGACAGCAATATGTTTAAACTTGACTCGGCATCAGACCTTCCCGGCGGCCTTGGCTATTTCTTAATGACGACAGTACAAAGAATCATAATAAATTTAAAATATTTTGCTAAATGCTGTATAAATGAGGCAAACAGTTGACTGGAATGTTATGTTAACAAGAAAAAATAAATAATAACGACGCTATGAAAAAATTCGTTTTCACCCCTCCTATTCGAAAAGAAGTGTTTTGTTACCCGTTTAGAGGGAGCAAAATGCGATTTTGCTCCCTCTTCGCTTTTTTTTATTTTTTTTTCATTTCTGCCCCGCTAACAGGGAGCAAAATACGTTTTAGCAGTGCGTTCACGGAGCTTCGGAGACTGTAAAAAGTTGTATTCAAAAGTCGTATCTTTTTCGTATTTAGAATTTTATATATCGGCGTTTTACATAAATACTTTAATGCACCTACTAAAAATCCATAAATTCATAAATATATACTTACTTTTGATAAATTATTTTCTATTATCTTTTATTTTCAATTTGGCTGAATGGTGCAGGCCAATGCCGTAGCATTCCTCGCAAACTCGTCGTGTGATCGAATTAAAAAAAAACTCGAACCCGCGAATTTCGTGAGCGCTCATTTCCTTGCCGTATTATTTTACACTTAATTTCCAAATAAAACGTACTTTATGTAGTGTTATGAATTATTTCGTAGAGAATGAATGAAATCAAAAAGTGATTTAGGTGATGCAATTGTATTGGGATCAACACCTCTGAGAATTCCAAAGGAATATTATGTAAGTACGTAATATGAATTGCACTGCCCTTTTTTCATTTTATCGCAAATGTATTAAAAAACTTTGTTTGATACATGAGCGAAATTGTAATAAAATGTATTTTTTTCACATTTGTTAAAATTTACCTATTATTATGAACGCAACGCATGCGAGCATGACAGAATATAAATACAATGAAGTAGTTAGAGATTCTTCAATATGGAAGCCATTTTCGCCTTCTGCCTATGAATTTATGATAGGAGCGCGAAACACACGTTCTTTTTAACCTTGTTTGTTTCTAAATGTATTATTTTTTTGTTTTACTTCATTTAATGACAATGATGAACGAATGATCTTATGATTTTCTCATAGGAGGGGTGAAAAGCAGAGTGTACAACACGGTAGCAAACTTATTTATGCCTTGGGTGACAAAGCTTGAATCCTTCGCTAGCTCAAGATTCCACGCTAGAATCCCTCGCTTACGCTCGGGATTCTATTCTGGAATCTTTCGCGTCGCTCTGGATTCAATCCGTCACCCGCGGTAAAATATACCATTTTGCTCCCTAGTCATACAATCTACTATTGTTAATAAAGTGAATATGATTTGCATAGAAATGTATGCATTCTTCATTATGTCCAGCAGTTGACGTCTTTCGGCTGAAATGATGATGATGATACAACCAGTATGTCTGTTACCTCCCCTTTATTATTTCAATTAATAATGGCGGCCCAGTATGCTGCCACCAAAGGAACGGATCCTTATATCACATTGGTTGTTCCAGGTTCTGCAGTAACCACGGCAACAAGTGTCCCCGGCCGGGCACGGCGCCGGCGGAGCTCATGTGTGTCGCCGAAGCCATGATGCCCAGGCTCATCCTACGGCTGCTACAACACTTCAGGGAGAACAGGTATAACTTCAGACTTGGAGCTTATGCAGTGCATGTAGATATAGTTCGAGTCTTCAAAATAAGGGCGATAACCTACCGATCTATCGATTTCGATCGAAGGCCATGATGCCCCGGCTCGTCATATGGCTATAATACTTCAGAATGAACAGGTTTAGCTTCAGACGTAGAGCTTATAAAATGCTTGTATGTAGGAGGTCAATCTTCGGAGCTGCAAAATTAGGGTATTCGATCATCGATCGCTCGGTGCCATCGATCGATGAAATTGAATTGAACCAAGTCGATCGTACCAATACCAATGGCATCGACAAATCTATTATCGCATCGATAGACATCATCGGTCGATTGTAGTTCTTACAGTCAATTTCTCTCTGTCGTCATCTTAGATTTTAAACTTTTTTGTGATAAAGAAAATATTGCTTACCTATCTATCTAGCTTGCAACTTGCATGTTTTACAGTAGGTACAGTTATTTTACAGTTTACAGTTATTTTGCTTCAAAACAAGCACTTTCTTCAACCTACGTCATGAAAAACAAGTATCAACAAGTGCCTGTGTATAACAAGAATAAATGCGTTCAAAGTTCATTGATCATGCAGTTTCTCCTCATTGGATTACCAAATCCATATACAAAATATGCATTTATTCTGCTGATCATACATGCAACTGCGCTGTTTTGTTATGTTTCTTATATCGCCGTGGAGAATAGACAGATCATAATGGCTACTGCCTTCGTCCGCGTGGAATTAGGTTATAGAGTACCCACGGGAACTATGAGTTTTTCCGGCACAAAAAGTAGCGTATGTCCTTCTCCGGGACTAGGTATCTCCGTACTATCTAAATCGGTCCAGCGGTTTAAGCGTGAAGAGGTAACTGACAGAATTACCTATACTTTAGCAATTTTATAATATTAGTAAAGGATGTCTCTCGATTAGAGCCTCTTAAAAAGTTTGATTATGCCAATTTCATCGGTGTATTTCTCCTAAAGAGTCAAGGCCTCCAAACATTATTAAGTCAGCAAAGGCCTTGTCACAAAGAAGACAACTAAGTGCACATGGCTTCAGTCAAGGGGTGTCAATCGTTGCAAATCGCGAACAATGTTTTTTGAGGCACTACTAATGCTTCTTGCAGGCATGATGGATTCGTATCTGGAAGACCGAGATTTTCCCCAGATCTAGAGCTAGATCGATTTGTCGAAAACCCCTATATCCCCAATTTCGTCCAAATCATTAGAGCCTTCTCTTGTAACTGGTGTCTTGAAAGCGAACACACAGGTGTACAGACTTCGAACCATTTACGCATGTCTTTCCGTATTCCAGTTCTGGCGCACAGACCACATCGGACAGCTACCGCATCGCGGTGCAGGAGTGCGAGGGCTACGTGCAGATGCTGATGGAGTTCAACAACATGGGCGACCTCATGCGCTCCGCCATGACCAAGGCGCTCATCAACCCGCAGGTCAGTGCCGCGTCTGTTCCGATGTCTGAGGTAGTCACAGAAGCTCGGGTAATCATGACGTGCGAAATATTCGACGTACATATTTGATCGATCGATCTTCCACTGTCACTAAAGCGCAAACTCGTTTGACATGTGCATACTGCCTGGCCTAACCTACGGTGCACAAACGTGGTCTCTTACAGAAGCACAGAAGTCCAAACTCAAGGTTTGCCAACGAGCGTAGCGTTCTGGGTGTTCGAAGAACTGACCGAATCAGAAACACCGAATTGCGCTCCCTAACTCAAATTAGCGATGTGGGAAAAAACACCGCCAAACTCAAATGGGACTGGGCTAGACATGTCTGCCGGATGCATCCGGATCGGTGGGCCAAAGGGACCTCAGATTGGATCCCGACGGATGGCCATAGGAGCAGAGGCAGACCGAAGAGAAGATGGCGGGACGACTTCGATAAGTTCGAAGCAAGCTGGAAACAGCTTGCTGAGAACCGAGAACAACGGAAGATAAGAGGGGAGGACTTGCCCAACAGCTCATAAAATAGGCTATAAATAAAATTGAACGATCATCAAGGAGTCTGTTGTAAAGGAGTAGAGTATTTTAAAGCATCATGTTCATGGTCCAGTGTTCATTCCAGGCCAATGCCCTATCGTTAGGACCAAGCCTGCTATTTCAGATTTTTCCTTCCCTTACCAGCCACGCATTATTATCGTAACAGCAATGAGGCTGGTTGACTAGAAGTCAACCTCATACATAAAGTTGCACTTACAACTTTCAGAGCGAAATATGTCACTTTCATAGTGTAAAATTTAACAAACGCAGTTTTGAAAACGGACGGTTTAAATCAACCAAATCTAAGGCTGGGTCGATTCGAACCGTCCGTTAACTAAACAGCACTCGTTAAATATTTTTCTCAAACATGCAATGAAATATTGATATTTGATATTTTGTTCTTATTAGCCTGGGAAGTATCACGTTTCAGGCGCGGCTAGACAGTTGGTCTATGATGAAATTTCATACAAACGTTGCAGGCCTAGGCCGGCAACTCACTTTTTTTTAAATTTCTATCTGATATATTTGTGACACAGCATCTTGGCATTCCGCCATTAAAAGAAAAGCTACAATATTTATTTATTTCAGTGCATGTTTGAGAAAAGCACTATACAAATACATACATCGGCGGGGAACGGAAGTTGTCGGCCTCGTAACTATCCGGCCTCACTTCGTTCGGCCGTATATAATACTCGGCCTGCAACACCCTCCTCCCGGCCTCTGTAGTAATGTACTATTACTATGGGATAAAAAATGACGTTTCTGTATATAATAAGAGCTTGGCGGCCATATTTACAACCATAAGTCCGTAAACTGTGCTTGAATCACCCCAGGCTTAGCGTAATAAATCAAAGTTTTCAACCGACGAAAAAAAAAGGAGGAGGTTCTCAATTCGACGCGTATATATATATATATATTTTTTAATGTATGACCACGCATATCTCCGTCAATTGTGAACCGATTTCGATGATTCTTTTATTAATTGAAAGGTGTACCTCCAACTTGAATCCTTTTAATAATTTGGTTTAGTTCTCATGATGGGATCCATGACAAAACGAGGGAACTCCTCGAAATTTGTTAGCATGTGTATGATTTTGGCATCAATTTCAAAGACTACAGTGAGACTTACGTCCCATCGTACAGATGTTTGGAAAAACTAGCCGAAAAAAAAAAAAAATATAGAACCGACTTCAAACTCCGACAGCCTGTGAAGTCGGTGTCAAGTGAACCGCCCCAAAGCTATAACAATCTTATAGTGAACTTGACACCAACTTCACAGACTGTCGGAGTTTGAAGTCGGTTCTATTTTTTTATTTAAATTCTTTCTGTTCTCAACAGTAATTCTAAATAGGTAATGTTAGCGGTTGGCTTGTTTTAATCAAGGCGCGGAAGTTATCTCGAGGAAAACCGCAATAACCAACCACCCACATAATGTGTTGCATGCAGCCTTTATAATAAGTTAGTAAACCTAGTGTTTATTGCAATGTACTTACTTGAACTACGCGATTACGTCATTGTTTTTGTTAAGTCGTTCTGATTCATTATAAGGTGTTTTTATCGATAGGAAATATTAGCACACATAGTCATTTTCGTATAATAAGGCCCGCTTGCACCAAGCCACGATCCTCGGGTTAGCCTCTTAACCGGGATTTAGTTGTATCGACTTAACTCGAGTTAGAAGCTAACCCGAGGTTAGCGGCGTTCAAGTCGGCCTAACCTAAAGACTCGTAAAAATATCTTATCATACTGAGCATAGAATTTAACTATCTTTCGTCAGCAGCTTCGCTCGACAACATTTTTTTCATGTTAGGAGGTACACTTCGATCTATCCGTTCTGCATCCCTAAAAAGTTTGAAAAAAAGCCTGATAGACAGGCATTGGAAGGAACATTTTTTTCGTTACTAATCTTTGCCTAATCCTACTAATATTCTAAACGCGAAAGTTTCTAAGTATAGATGGATGTTTGTCACTCTTTCACGTAAAAACTACTGAGTGGATTTTAATGAAACTTTACAATAATATAGCTTATACATCAGAATAACACATAGGCTACAGTTTTATAAAGATATTGTGTATATAAGCTACTCGAAATACTAATCCTGCGCAGATGAAGTCGCGGGCACCAACTAGTTTACAAATACGCGTTCATGTCATGTCAACGCAAATTCTGAAACAGTTTCTATTTGCTCACAGATGTATAGAAACCTGGTGGAGCCGCCGTTTCCCGAAACAGAGTACGGATGCTACATGGCGGAGTCGAATAAAATGTACGAGAAGGCGTTGGACTCGTTCCCTGCCCCGGAACCGCCTGACGAGTAAGTATCGTTCACAGTTTCCAGTTCTGCAAATGTAAAGCAAATGATGTTATACATTTCTTTGATTGGTCTATTATAAGTAAGGATCCACAATCAGCCGGAGAAAAATGTACCCGTCAAAACGGGTGTCCGAACAGCTCGGGCACCCGTTTGGCGCTCAGTAAATTTGACACTTAAGTCTTATAGTGTTAGGTTTACTTTTGTATTAAATATTGATCTTGACACATATTATAAAGAGGCGTTATTAGCATATTGGAACGTACTTTCTAATGTCAGTTTGCTCCATATATTTTGACATATTCTGTTAGGCACTGTTCGTCCATATGTTATTATAGGTCAATGATTTCTTTGTGGGTCTGTTGGCCCTTCGGCAGTAAAGCTCAGATATTGGGGGTCTGATACAAGGCGAATGATAATACGATTTTGCTCCCTCTCCATTTCTATCCCACAAACAGGGGACAAAGTAAGATTTTGCTCTCTAGGGAGCAAAGTACGATTTTGTTCCCTGCTGCTACTGGTTTCCTCATAGGAGGAGTGAAAAGCAGAGTGTGCAACACGGTAGCAAAATTATTTAAACCTTAGGTGACATAGCTTGAATCCCTCGCTAGCTCAAGATTCGACGTTAGAATCCCTCGCTCCGCTCGGGATTCTATTCTGCAATCTTTCGCGTCCCTCTGGATTCAATCCGTCACCCGCGGTAAAATATACCATTTTGCTCCCCAGTCACACAATCTATTATTATTTACTATTCCAGGTACCGGCACCTCCCCGCACTAGCCCTGCGACTGACGCACAACACACTGCTCGACGAGTTCATATTCTGGACGTTCAAGTACGAGTTCCCGCAGAATGTGGTCTGCTTCCTGCTTAACATGCTGCCCGACCAGGACTACAAGGTGAGTCGGGACTAGGCTTGTGTAGTCCATGAACTAAGAACTAAAAGGAATAAGTTCGTCTTACTGAACTAGAATAAAATAAAAATAAATAAATAAATATCTTGGGACATTTCACACATATTGACCTAGCCCCAAACTAAGCAAAACTTATACTATGGGTGCTAGACAACGATATAAATACTTATATAGAGAAATACATAGATATATAAATACTAAACATCCATGACTCGAGTACCTACAAACATTCGTGTTCATCACACAGTTTGCCCTGAGCGGGACTCGAACCCGCGACCTTCGGAACAAAAGGCAGGGTCACTACCAACTGGACCAATCCGGCCGTCAAACTATTCCGATCTCCTTCCTGTTCTTAGTTCATGTACTATCTCGATTGCGTGAAATCGAACCGAAGCATTCCGAATAGCTCCGATTGAACCACCAAGCGCCAGTCTATTCAAAACTCACTGAGCGCTGAACTATAATGAATGATTGTACTAAAAATCGTAATCGGTTCAGTTCGTTCCGAATATCGGAGCGACGGAGCGGATGCAAGCCATAGATTCTATTGTCTGTCTCTACTGTACTAGTGAACTAAATGAACTAAAAGACGGAACTAGTTCATTTGCAGGATAGTACTAGATTGGAGCGATCCGCCAGGTGAACTAGCACGCACAACTAATAATAATAGATGTCGCTGCCTAGGTAGCCTGGATACAAATTTGAACTCCATGAGCTACATCTAGATGGCGCTGTACAGGCGAAGTATGAAAATTTAAAGCTCCTATTGCTATTTCCGATGTACGTCTCTGATCTTACCTAGACGTGGATATCTTTCGACGCTACAGGTCTTTCTAGAGAGACTAGATGTTAACTACAACCACCAAATATCAAAACGAAACTAATAAAAGCATTTGTCCCCAGGAACACCTGACGCGCACATTCGTGATGCACTACGCTCGGATACCGCTCGTCCTCGAAGCCGCCGGCGATCCAGACACCCTGTCCAACCGGGTCGTCCACATGTCCGTCCAGCTCTTCTCCAACGAGGCGCTAGCGCTCCGCTGCGTCCAACAACTCCACCTCCTCCACGTCATGGTCCTATCACTACGTCTCATGATGAAGAAGATCCTCGTCCAAAATACGCTGCACGATCCGCAGAAGAATACCCACTTCGTTATAGACTGCACGAGACGATTGATGAAGGAACATTGCTACTGGCCGCTAGTCTCTGATTTCAACAATGTACTCTCACATAAGAGCGTTGCCCTGGTTTTTCTACAAGACGACGCGCTCGTTGATATGTGGTTCGAGTTCCTGTCTATGTTGCAAGGTTAGTGTTTTATGTGGACTGAGAGTTACAGCACGAGACAACTTAGAAGGCGCGCGGTGAAGCACTTAGGCCGTTGACGCAGAGTATATTTTTGCTTAATCCACGCGCCTTCAAAGTTGTGTAACCCTGAGTGAAAAATGCGCTAGTGGTGTTGGTGTTAGCCAAGGCAGCCATTGGCCGTTCGGTGCGGTTTGACATTGACAGCTACACATCCCTCCATTCGCGAACGCAGACTTCAAAGCCAGTGACGCTCGCTGGTGAGCAAAAATACAGTAGTCTTCAATAAGTTGGTAGGATAATCGACGATGTTGATGAGAGTAATGAAAGCGCATTCGGTCGGTGAGCGAACATTTTTAAATATTTTCTACATTATTTGGTAATCGAATATGTTGTCGATTTAATACGGGCTGTATTGGAACATGGTCATTGATATTAATGTGAACGCGCTTTGAAAAAAAATCGTTTGCAATACCAGAGATGTCGCTAATGCATTGCCGGTCTCGAAGGGAGTGTTTTAAGTTAGATTTTTAATGTCAGAACAGCCTGGGGTCGGTCAGCGAAGCTGTGGGGATTGTATGGCGTTCTTAATTATTGGAAAAATATTATAAACTGTTTTATTTTCAGGTATGAACGTGAATCTCCGGGAGACGGAGGGGCACATAGAGTTCGAGCCGTCGTCGTACTACGCGGCGTTCTCGTGCGAGCTCGAGGCGGCCGCGTACCCGATGTGGTCGGTGCTGTCGCACCTCACGGCGCCCGCGCACGCGCCCCTCGCGCGCCGCATCGTCGCCGCCGCCGCCGCCCGCCTCCAGGACTGGCTGGACGCCGTGCACTGTCCCTCGCCGCGGGCCCCGCAGGTATGTACATCGTCGCCGCCGCCGCCGCCCGCCTCCAGGACTGGCTGGACGCCGTGCACTGTCCCTCGCCGCGGGCCCCGCAGGTATGTACATCGTCGCCGCCGCCGCCGCCCGCCTCCCGGGAGATGTGTATCTGGCTGGACGCCGTGCACTGTCCCTCGCCGCGGGCCCCGCAGGTATGTACATCGTCGCCGCCGCCGCCGCCCGCCTCCAGGACTGGCTGGACGCCGTGCACTGTCCCTCGCCGCGGGCCCCGCAGGTATGTACATC
>OZ020279.1:2160236-2192533 GCA_963971205.1 Aethes cnicana | reverse complement strand
CGCATCGTCGCCGCCGCCGCCGCCCGCCTCCAGGACTGGCTGGACGCCGTGCACTGTCCCTCGCCGCGGGCCCCGCAGGTATGTACATCGTCGCCGCCGCCGCCGCCCGCCTCCAGGACTGGCTGGACGCCGTGCACTGTCCCTCGCCGCGGGCCCCGCAGGTATGTACATCGTCGCCGCCGCCGCCGCCCGCCTCCAGGACTGGCTGGACGCCGTGCACTGTCCCTCGCCGCGGGCCCCGCAGGTATGTACATCGTCGCCGCCGCCGCCGCCCGCCTCCAGGACTGGCTGGACGCCGTGCACTGTCCCTCGCCGCGGGCCCCGCAGGTATGTACATCGTCGCCGCCGCCGCCGCCCGCCTCCAGGACTGGCTGGACGCCGTGCACTGTCCCTCGCCGCGGGCCCCGCAGGTATGTACATCGTCGAGTACCCGATGTACCAGTCGTAACCAGGATGCGATACATTTGCACCAACCAGTGTAAGACCTACTTGTACCAAACCAATAAATTTAATACTAGTATATGATACAGCATTTAATTAGCCCAACTAACTGCTGTATCATTTGTGTGATTTGTTTCTCATTGTACTTCTTCTACCAATCGCTAAATGTAGCCCTTTCGTCCGCAGTCGCAAGTGATGCACGCCTCCTTCCACTTCCCCCTGCACCGGTACCTGGCCGCGTTCCTGTGCTGCTGCGTGAGGACCCTGGGAGTCACCGCCGCGGATGTGCTGCCTCCGCCGGACCTGCTGGCGCTGCTGGCTTTCCATCCTCTGCGAGTCCAGGTCAGTCACTTTAATAGCCTATTGGTCCCATCGCAGGGGCCTTCGCATCAAGGCGTGCTCTGGACTAAAGGCGCTAGACTAACTTTGGAATAAAGAAACAAATCAGGCAATTTTTAAGCAGATGAAAACGTCAACGCGAGCTTGGCTTAGTTTCGGTTTTACGCTAGTCTCAGCTCTTTCCATGATGTTTGTATCTTGAGCGGAAATCTCGATGGTGAATTTAATTTCAAGTTCTTTTAGTCGACATGCGAATCTAGATTAAGATCTAGATCTAGATTAAAAAAAAAAGTAAACCTGGAAGGACAACCTTAAAACAAATCAACGTACGCCCGAAATAAGTGTTAAACGCGATAATAGATGTCGCTGCCTAGGTAGCCTCCATATAAATTTGAACTCCATGAGCAACAACTAGATGGCGCTGTACAGGCGAAGTATGAAAAGTTAAGGCGCCCTGGCTATTTCCGATGTACGCCGTAATGTAAGGAGATTGACAGTCTACTGATTTTAGACCTGCTTGAGATACAGGTTAAACAAACTAGGTTACCAAATCTTATTATCTATTGGGTCTACTACTGCTGCTGAAACCACTAGTGGATTCGATTTAGAAACTACTAAATCGCTACATTTTTCTGCTGTAGTTTGAGAATAGTGAAGCAATATTGTGACGTTTTTAGTTCCACGTGCGTTAGAAAAAACCAGTTGTGAATATAAGGTTTGGCGCAGAATACCATAGGTAAAGCGGTGGCGGGTGCATTTGTCTCTGGTTATTTACAACGATTAGAAATGAAACAACCCTCACATTTAATTACGAAATCTTTTATTACTATAAAAAGTCTTACTTTAAACATGAGTACATACAGCCACAGCTCCATTCACAGAAGGCTCGTCAAATTTGTTATAACATTACGTCATACCCGAAGATTTCTCGAACGTACCCGTCGCTACACTAAAAAAAACTCAACTATTCTGTGACTTAACTTTAGACCGTTCTTTTAAGGCATTTAAGTTCTTACATGAATCCGCTCTTGACTTGGGTTTAGTTGTGTCAACCATTTCCACCTAGCCGCTAACCTCGTGTTAATTTCTCAACTAAGGTTTATTTGTATCAATCAACTTAGTAGTAGCTAAACCGAGGTTGGAAGCGTCGATGCAAGCCAGCCTTAGAGGTTAACGCATTCACTGCCACCGACGCATATGTGCGTTTTGCTGACTTTCCCGCAGTGCCTTGAACGCACATGTGCGTTGCAATGTTCCCTTAATGACAGATGTGGCACCTGGCGAAAGTTCGTAAAACAGAAGTGGCAGTGAATGCCTTAAACAGAGTTAGAAAAAGCAAGTTAATCCTAGATTGACAACCTTCGTACAGATCAGCATACGCCCGAAATAAGTGTTAAATGCGATAATTATAATAGATGTCGCTACCTAAGTAGCCTTTATGAAAATTTTTACTACACGCAATATCCAGGGGCGCATCAAATTATCATATAGGCTACTACACATGGAAATTACTCATAATACAGATTCTCCGATGTACACCGATGTAATGTAAATTTCCTTGTTTCTGCCAGAGGTAAGCAGGCTTGGTGGTAGTGGCCCCAAAAGATCGAAACCCAAGCGAAATAAACAATTTACTTAATTGACTATGGGCATGAAATCCGCTGTTTCCTCGTGCGTCGGCGGAGGGTCAGCGCGGACGTGGCGCGAGAAATCGTACGTGAACAGTTTGACGGCGATGAAACCGCCCGAGCCGCGCGCGCCGCGGTGGATCAAACCAGCGCCGCTCGCTAACGCCGCACCTGACGGAGAGAGACGAATATCTTGAAACTTTTCATACAGGACCTAGCCCCAAGCACTAAGGGAACTAGGCAACGACCATAAGACCATCTCTAAGATCTTAGATTTAAGTCTAAGTTAGGGACTATACATCCCTTAAATGTAATTTTAGTATGTCCCTATATATGTATTTTTATACATGTTAATGTAAATGTAATGTAAGTCTATATGTTTAAATTTTGGAAAAAGGCCTTCTGCTGAGTTTGTTGCGGCGTTTCTTCTCAAGCAATGGGTCTAGGAAGCGCTGGTAAATTCATTTCTGTTTAATTCATTTAAAAGTGACGTGTAAAAGTGCCCAGATGTGGCCTATTTGCTGAATAAATATTTTCATTTTCATTTTCAACGATAACTGTATGAAAACAGGACCTAGCCCCAAGTACTGGGAACTAGGCAACGATATCTACGATTCTGTTAAAGACAACTGAAAAAGTTGAGAACTAACACCGGATTGCTAATAAAATCCGCCATGTAGTTTTTTCGTCAAAATCGGGTCGGTAGATTAAACGCCACGGTGGAACACACACATATATACATAAAATTCTAAAAATCATAACCTTTCTTTTGGCTTTGCTGTGGTAGGTCAAATATACATCCATGAATCGATAAACTTCATTGGTACTCATAACATTAAGTGCTGCCGTAATGAGCCTAGAAAGCTTGGTTGCGGTGTTACTAACAAGTAAGGTTAAGAATTTCATGTCATTATGTTCTTTTCTTTCCATGAAAGATTTTTTAACTACAAAATAATAAAGCAACTTTCTCCTTTATGTTAGGAAAAAGTACCGTAAATAGTTTTTCTATGAAATTGTGTAGACAAGTCATTTACTAATATTCATTTCGCGAGATTTAGGACCATATTTTTCAAAACTGACTCCACCTTCACCAATCCACATTATGGTCCACCTTTTACACGGAAAATGCCATAACGAAACGACATCTTAAAGAACCAGTCTATTAATAGGCATCTTATTGTTCTAAATATGCTATTTAGCGAGACGACAGGTTTGGCTCAGTTGGTAGTGACCCTGCCCACTGTTCCGACTGTCGCGGGTTCGAATCCCGCTCGGGGCAAACTTTGTGTGATGAGCACAAATGTTTGTACTCGAGTCATGGATGTTTAGTATTTATATATGTATGTATTTCTCTATATAAGGATTTATATCGTTGTCTAGCACCCATAGTACAAGCTTTGCTTAGTTTGGGCCTAGGTCAATTTGTTTGAAATGTTCCAAGATATTTATGAACTTGATAAAAAAGGCATACCCTTCATCGGCATAACCGGCTGTATGTCCACAAACGGCACAGTGCTCTGCGCCGCATCGGCCTCGAAGTCTGTGTTCACGAACTCCACGTATTGGTCGTGTTGGGAGTCCACGGGTAGCGGCGCAACGCTCCTCGTAGGGATATCTGGCTTGTACAGGTTTAGGCGGGACCTGGAATGTAAAAAGGCGGTGTTTGATTTGCGTTACAGCCTCGGTCTTGAGTGGAATAAGACGGGGACATAGCGATTCACGAATGGAATGAACGAAAGTAAATTGACTTGTCACTGTGTGTGTGTGTGTGATTCTTATAAAGGAGGCTCTTAATCATTCTGTTAATAGATCCCATTTTTTTCCATTCCAGTGAGATTTTCGGGAATTTCTCTTAGTGCTCCCCTACAGGAGTAGAGGAAAGGAACGTACATGCCAAATTTCAGCTTTCCAAGACCAGTAGTTTCGACGCGTTGTCGTCAGTCAGTCAGTAACGAAACATTGATTGATTGTACTAATTAGACCCTATTAGCACGGCCATTATATCAAAGTAGCAGGACAGTCTGCATGACAGACAATCCGGTTTAAACTAAATCTAACACTCCAGCATTCATAAAACTACATATATATTTTTATGAGGAGAACATTATTGTTCCGAGCAATTGGAGTCAAGGTCGTTCCTATTACAAACGTGACCGCTTGAAACAAACAGCGCAATAATCGTCTTCTCGGTAGCAAATAATACTATTAAAATGTTATTGTCACTTTCCAATCTTATGAACGAGTCATCGTCAATAAGTAAAATCCACAAAGAACTCAATTCTTTGTGGATTTTACTTATTATTTTTCAAAGACTAAGATGTACTTTAAGGGACAAGTGTACCGTGAATTGCAGTCGGCAACTTACTGGTGGTTCTTCTAGAGCTGTTAGTGTCCGTAGTTGCAGCGATTACTTCAGGTCTCTCGGGTGCCTCGTTTCAGGTATAAAAAAATGATCTTTTTCGACTTTCGGTTATTAAAAAATGTTTACCTGGGTGTTTCGGCACCTTCTGTGTTGTCATTGCTGATCCATTGACTTCTATCCGAGTCGAGGCGGCCGGTCGTGTAGTTGAACGGCGTAGAGCGAATCTCGAAGTGCAAATGGGCACCGATCATGCTGAATCTGTTAACATTCGGACATCCTTTATGAAATAGTGGTCCACAATAGTCGATGAGAAATATGGGATTTTATTTTTTGTGCTAAAAGCAGTTTTTGGTGTAGCTAGTCAGACACGAAGTCATGTCAGAATCGTAGCAATGGAAGGAAGTAGTCTCTGGCCATCCCTATCCGCTGAGTTCCCATTTTTTCCCGTTCCCTTAGGAATTACTTAAAACCCTCTTAGTTCTCCCAAGGAACCTAAATGCCAAATTTCAGCTCCCTATGACAAGTAGTTTCGGCTATGCGTTGATCGATCAATCATCTATCAGTCAGTTTCTTATTTTAGAAGTATAGAAGATGTATGTAAAATATAAAGGCAATAAAAACTAGTCTCACTTGACACCAGTCAAAACGTGTCCCACAGGCGAGTCCAGCTCGTCCAAATCGATCCCCCTTTTCTCATATGTCAGCGTGTGGTATTCCTTGCCCTCCGTCACGCCAGGGTCCTGAGGGTCGAACTTGGCTACCGGCACCCAGTCTCCCGGGGTCACCGACCCTCGCTCGCCCAGGAAACCCTCGCTGATCTGAAGGTGGAACACGCGACCCAGCTTCACCAGTCTCAGACCCGTCACTATCCTGGAAATATAGATGAGTCTGTCAGTCTGGGTTAAAGTTGGTGAATCGATTGCTTTATAACCACCAGAGGTAAATTATGATGTGATAGGATAGCAATTGAAAGTGGTTATAGCTTAGAAATCCAATAGACTAAAACTGAAAACGAAATACTAAAAAAAAAGACGATAACAACGATAAATAAAATTATCAAAAACCATGTAAAATATTGCATTAAATCTAATTCTATTTATTTTGGTTTGGTGTCGTGTTGGTTAATATTTGATACCAATATTTATTGGACACCCGCACATCTCCACGCATGCTGTTAGTATAAATTATACCGAAAGCTGAAGAACCCAGAGTCACTGTTCAAATATCTAGTGAAAAATTCCCGTGATCGTTTCAAAAGCATTGTGCTGCCCTTGAAAGCATCTTCCTGGTTGAAACATTACAGGTGAATTAAAACTTATATAGTTAAGTCAAATGTCGTAACACTATGTAACGTTATATAGCCCGAAATTTATAAGCCTTGTTTAAAGGAGTCGCCTCAACGCCGAAGATGTTATAAAGTAGCATTTGAAGGCCCGAAATCCCTTGCAGTTGCATCCAAATCACTGACTTGTTCTTCTGAACATTGGAGACAGCTTCTCTCATGCTGAAGAAACGCTCAGCCAAACTGGCTTCGTCCTCGCATAAGCACATGCAGTAGGAACAGTGGATGCTCCAACGCCACCACGAGTCCACCTTGGGAGAAAACAAACAATTAAGTTCGATTTGAAGCTAATCGTCACACCAGACTCGGGTATTGCAAATAGATATCAGCAGCGCTTTCACTTGCATCCCTAACTCGCGTCAAATCCTAAGCACAATATGGAGATGTGCGGATGTCCCTTGTATAAGGGACTAACTTGTTGTTCTTGACGTCGGATGTCGCGTCCACGAGACTGAAGTAACGGTCTGAGTCGTAGTTCGCCTCGTCACACAGGCACATGCAGTACGAGCAGTGCCAAAATAGCCAGCGCCACCACGAGTCCACCTGTAACTTGTAACCACTGTCTTTGCTTGCATTTTCAATCGTACATACTATTACACGAAAAACACTGATGACCGGGATTTACAATATTTATATCAAATCTAGAATCAAATATACTATAGATCGCCATTGACAAGCCAAGATTCTCTCTGACGCGCCCGAGCGCTCTATGACAGTCATAAAGTTGTCATACATAAACTAGGGCTGTGACTTTACGGTTAAACTAGAGATGTTCTTAAAGCTATATCTATGATTATACAATAACAAAGGTTCTTGTTAAGAAATGTCGCTAACAATACATATTGTGAACTGTAATTTCATAGCTCATAGCAGTCATAGCCGATTGTGGACTATAATGTGCTGTTACTCAATAGGAATGTAAAGGGTGAATTATCACAATTGTTGATTCCGTAACCCATATTAGTACGGATTCCTGATGAATACAGAATCGATTTTACTCGAACATTTAGAGTAAACTGCGCAAATATATAAGACAGATTTATCGTCTTTGTTTTGTAATCTAACGACCCGTTTTTACTCAGGTCAAACAGATAAGCTGGGCAAACATTTACAACTCGACTGATTCAAATCAGCCAATGCGTTTATTGGTGGCCAACATTTGAGCCAGTCGCAAATCGTTCTCACCTTGGTCGTTCCCCGCGTGCAGCTGCCGACTTTGCCGAGGGTCCGCCCGTTCTCGTACTCGATCCATTCGTACCGCCTCGTGCTGCTGCGGCCCTGAAATTGTTTGTGCATTTGTCAATGAGCGCGCATTACGATATCGATTTATGTTATGGTTTATTAATCGAGTTGTTTTTGGAAGTTCACCAATTGATTGATACATTTGCATTCCGTCATCAGCACAACAGAATATTAACGTCCAACTGCTGCTACCTAGCCTGTCCTGTGGCTATATAGTCCCCACGCGGGGCCCTATGCTGACTGGGGACATATGCATCACGATTCTCCGAAAATCTCATTGTTATGATTTAAATTGGATTTCTCACATAAACGAAATTGCGTGACGGAGTAGAACCTCTGATCCTCTGGACGAGAGCCGCTAGGCTATCACGACTTAATTATGCATTCACAGTTTCTTGTGTGTATTTCTATACATCTATAATATATTGTCACTTACCGCTGGACACACCCACATATCCGAATCGATGTACTGACAATCCAGGATCCTTCCATTGCATTGCGTCTGTTTAACGCAGAACTGGTCCTTGAAGCAGCTATGCCTCTTCGCTAGAGAATAGTACGCGCAGTTGTCACGGCATGTGCCTTCCGGGTTCATGTCCACTTCGTTCTCGATGTAGCCTTGAAGCAAACGCGTCACTTGCGCGAAAGTCTCTCCTGGAATGTCAACAGAAGTGGAATGAGTTTACCTGTTGTTTTATAGTGTCACAAGATTCTTCAATAGCGTACAGTCACGTCATGTACTTGGCGGTACGAAGTCTTGTTCAAAGGTGGACGGGAGTAGACGTCTCGGTCACAGTAAAAGCTAATTCTTTTGTACCTATCTGGTCGACCGCTAGTACATATCTAAATGTATGGTTACATTTAAATACCGTCAATACAACAATAGATATCTTTCAATAGGTAGTACAAACTGGCTAAGTCTTCATGGCATTGATGACATCCTTATTTACCTTCTTTATGCTGTACTGGGTCGCATCGGTACAAGCCTCGTCTGGCCATAGACATGGCGGCTCGGGCGGCGGCGGCGGTTCTTGAAGTACGCTCCGCGTAGCGTTGCCGCGTCAGACTGGCCTCCTCCGTGTAGTTTCCTATAACAATGCGTACATCAATAACATACTGTCTTCTGCCTACCACCACCACAACAGTTTATTTACGCCCCAGTCTTTTGTTTTTGGTACGAGTTTCCCCTCATCTAGACTGCCTATCGTTTCCAATTCAATCCGGTTGTAAATGCACATTTTATTCACACATGTGCTAGGTTCAGTGCACTAGCTCACGGATTGATAAATCCGTCCCCCTCTTCCGTTCGAAGTGCGAGCGTGATAAAGAGACGGCCAAAGGACATTTCGCATATTTACATTGCTACGGGAAGTAGGATACGAGCTCGAATGGGTTCAAGGTTGTTGCAATGCACAACTGAAATTATATGGCGCGCAGCTTAGCGCTTACGCCGTTGAAACAAAGTCTATTATTACTTAATCCGCGTGCCATGTTGCTTGTCGTGTTTACCACGAACTACTGTGCATACAAGATTATCAAAATACGTGTTTGAATGTGCAGAGTTGGTAGCCTTTGTACCGTTGAATTGACGACCATCATCGCTTACGTTTGACATTTAGTTAAACACCTACTCGACTGATAAATAATAAATTTTATTTCACTTGTTTACAGAAATCTTCATTTCAGAAATTAGAATATACCTATTCTAATTTCTGAACACAATTACTACATAACACAATTAGAAGGCGCGCGGAACAAGCAAGTATAATAGACTGCATCAACGGCTAAAGTGATTCGACGCGCGCCTTCTAAGCTGAATCATGCAATAACTGCTGCAGTAGAATTAGGCGCGTTTAAAGGTATTTTCCCTACAAAAAAAACCACTTAACTAACGTACCTTTTCCGTAAATCTTAAGCAGCATCCAAGAGAATTGCATCATGGCGTAGCCCTTGATCTCAGTGAGCGAGATCGTGTTGTACATATCGTAGATCAGCTGATGCGGCGACATTTGCAACTCGCATAGGTCCGGGTGCTCTTCCTGAAAAATAAACGGTAACCATCAATCATTACTCTCATCTAAAACTCTTCTGGGTAAAAAGGTTAGTTAATATTAGACTGTCAATCAGTGGTAATTATATTGCTGAGTTTGTTGCGGCGCTTCTTCTCAAGCAATGGGTCTAGTAAGCGCTGGTTAATTCTTTTTCTGACGTGTAAAAGTGCCCCCATGTGGCCAATTTGCTGATTAAATGATTGAATTCAATTGAATAGTCAGGAGACTTAAAATTTTCATACTTCGCCTGTTCAGCCCCATCATGTTGTCCATGGAGTTCAAATTTGTATGCAGGCCACTTAGGCAGCGACATCTATTATCGCATTTAACACTTATTTCGGGCGTACGCTGATTTGTTTGAAGGTTGGCATTCTAAGTTTACCTTACTTCTTCTATTATATACTACTACTACTACTACTACTACTACTACAGCCTATCTGCGTCCCACTGCTGGGCACAGGCCTCCTCTCATCACGAGAGGATCTATTATATAGCACAGCTGTAATTACTTGTAGTAGAAAGCTGAAATTGGGCATGTAGGTTCCTTAGGGGTGTCGGGTCACTAAGATAGGATGTCCCGAAATTCCCACGGGAAAACATATAACTTACGCGGTTAGTACTGCGATTCAAGACCAGTTCAATATAAATTCGAGAACTAAATAATCAATATGCCATGGCTGTGATGATTTATCATCACAAAAATAGTGGAAATAGTGTCTTGTCAGTCTTTCTTATGATTGATTTTAATCAATCATAAGAAACTAGACACTATTTCTACTCTATTAACCTTTCTTTTTTGTTATTTGTATTTGCTGTTTTTTTTTTTCTTCGATAATTTGTATTATTGTATTGTATTGGTCTATTTATTGATAGTCCAGCTCTAGCTTCATTTAAGACGATACCGGTGTTAGTGACATGTTTATTTTCTTGTTATCTGTGTGTTGTATTCTATGTATAGTTGTATACCTGTTTAAATTATAAAGAATTACAAACGAACCTCGGTATTACCGGCTGAAATCGAGATTGAGAATATCGGGTTAAAAAGCAGTCTATGTATGTATACGCTTGTATAGTAAATATCCATACCAAAATCCATTCATAATCGTAACAAATGTCTGTACCTGACAAATTACAAAATATTGATAGCATGAAATTATCTGAATCTATTGATCTATTATAAGTAAGGATTCACATTCAGCCGGAGAAAAATGGCCCCGTCAAAATGGGTGCCCGAACAGCTCGGGCACCCGTTTGGCCTTCGTTATAAAGAGGCGTTATTAGCATATTGGAATGTATTTTCTAATGTCAGTTTACTCCATATATTTTGACATATTCTGTTAGGCACTGTTCGTCCATATGTTATTACTTATTATATATAGGTCAATGTCTGAATCGTAATCACTAATTTAACTAAGTAAGTACGTAAACATTTTTGTTTATTGTTTCTTTCGACACGAATAGACTGCTGATTCGATAAAGTTTACCTACCTCTTTAGGTCACGCATTATCGCTTACCTACGAACATTAAAAACAGAACGCTTTATTTTGAGTAGAATAAATAGTATTTTAGTTACTACGAACTGCATTAAGCTATTTACATTTTTAATTACCAATATCTTGGTTTTACTGAAAAACACCACGCAAAGAATCCAGGTTTTAATTACTTATCTTACGCAGTTATTCTTTATTTAAGAGGTTAGTGATTTATCGGCTAGCTATTTCCTAGAATACCTAATGTTTACCGGGCTGGCTTTGTCTGGTATATTTGCCTTGTACGTGACAAATAAATAACTGATTCGTTTTCCTAGTATCACGCGCAAAAACGGTGATAAATATAAATTACTTGTCTTTCAATATACCTGCTGTAATATGCATTAAAATATCAATTTTAACAACTGTGCGGGGTTTCCCGCACAAATGCCCCATCGTAAGGGGAAATCGGAATAAAAAGTGGCTCATGTGTTTAATGTGTGTACAAACATTCACATAGAGAAACTTTAACGCTTCTAGTGTAAATACGCTTTATATTTCAGGTTTTTTAATTGTGATGAAGTTGAATCAGCGGACACTTTATTTTACTGAATGTTTTTTTTATGGTTGCGGTAGATAAGCGTATTGTTGTCATTTCTCTGCACGCTTCGCAGTTCCTTTGTCCGGAGAGCGAACGAGAGTGACCAATTTTACTCCCATCTGTCATTTGAATAATTATGTAGTTTGTGCATTCATTGTCACTACATATTTGTTGACTTAGTTGTCTTTATGCAATGTAGTTTCTCTGGCATTTTTCTATGCTGTGCTAGGTTACCAATGTCACCTGATTGTATTTTAAACGTTTCATAATATGCAGGTACCTAAGCCTAGATTATGATTGCACTTAACGACAACTGGTTGATTGAAACGAAACCTGTTATTACTGGCAATGAAATGAATAAAGAATACTTATAATCTATTCTGTATACTATTAGTAAGTCTGTTGAAGAATTCGCGTCTGAAACTTGAAAATTAAATAAACTAATAAAGTCGAGGAGGGGACTATATAAACAAAACTGAACGCAAAATAACGATTTCAAAAAAATAAATGTACCTATGTCCGGATTGAACTCCAAAACTACTGGTCGGATTGCAACCAAATTTGGTATGGGAGTAGTTTAAGACACTGGTCAACATATAGGCTACTTTTTATCCCGAAAAAAAACGCATAGTTCCCGCGGGAATGCTATTACCGAATTCCACGCGGACGAAGTCGCGGGCTGAAGTAAATATTGTTAATTAGCTAATGAAAGTCCTACCTACATAAATGGCTTGCAGCTTAATTAACCAATTGCTCGTTCGTTAATTAAGTCCTTCCACAAATTACACTAATTAAAACCCATGTCAGCGATGAGTATTTCCATAACACACGTTCATCCAGCCCCGAAAAATGGCACATTACCGTTCAGAATTATAAACACGATTGTTTAAGCCGGGTCACTGACACCCTTTGGTAAGCGGCAAGTTTCAAATTCCGCTTTGTTATTGCCATCGTTCTGTGTAGCTTGTCGTGTTGAGTAATTTTACCTACGTAGTGTTTTCTACTTAGCGCTGAATTGTGTAGGTACCTGTAGCGTCGCTCTGAACATGTCTCCGTGTTCCAACAGCTCGTCTAGTTTCTTAACAGCCCCCACCACAGATAGCTTAGGATCCATCTGGACCACTTCCACCAAGTCGAGCCATTCGCGCACCGGCGCCGGTACGGCTCCCGGCGCCGCCTGCTTCTTCACGAACTCCATGAAGGTCTTGTACAACCCATCAATGACCGACAGCTTCTCGGTCGCTTTCTCCCACAGCCAGGAATGGAGCGGCGGTCGCGGGGGCATCCGTACTCCCTCGAATCGATCGTTGAACGCGGCGAACTCCTTTGTAAGCTCCACGTCGCCTCCCAACCCGGCGTTCGCCCATTCCGGATCAGTCACGTTCGCCCATAACGTCTTCTCGAGCTGGTAGAACGAGTCGCGAACATGGTCGACCGGGGAAATGTCGCCGAGCGCAAGCGCGAGTAGCGCCGTGAAAATTACGAGCCGCATAGTGGTCCGTCGCCGTCAACCGACTGGCGAGCACTGAGGGGCCGCGAGCGGGGACTGTAGGGATGGGGCTCCGTCGCTTTATCCACGTTACGAGTATATACGCGCAAATAATCGACAGCTTCGTTCAATGGTCTCCCGTTGTCACGTTTTATAGCCGTCGCTTTTTTTAAATAGGTTTTGAACTCGTTTAATCAGCTGGAATATCAAGTGAAGTAATCTCACAGGTTTAGGCTATCGGTAGCGAAAAAATGCGTGCACGGTTTTTTATGTCTATATGGCACAGTGACCCCAGTCGTTTGCTAACCAATGCCATGAAGAAAGTGTTTCATTATAGTTATTACGATTTTACATTCCAATAGAAGTGTGATAGTGATAGGTAAAACAATATATTACCCACGGTACTGTAAATATTTCATCTCACTACCTAAAGTTTCTACATAACTCTAATCTGACGAGTTCTAATGACGTGCTATGTCAGTCAAAATATTTCTCAATCAGCATGAAGTTATTGCCAAAATATATTTTTATTGAAAAACGTTGAAACTCGAATATCCCTAGCCCATCCCTAGCCCGCATAATGTTGTTAACTCGGCGCAATCACACCCGCTTCAGCCCTGACCCGTATGACGTAAACAATACGGTACCTTTTGCATCGCCCCGATTGCACTCTAACTCTGCACTGGGCTGCTGTTATTATTGTTACTTTATTATTTCACTCTCATCACTTTATATACGTTTAGCGAAGACCGTAAATCGCTACAGAGAAGGTTGATTTCGCCTTGGCGCAGCTGCCTTGGTCATTGTTAAACACACGTCAGCTGGCGGTTTGTCAGACTCCCGCGCAATATGTTTCTTGTTAATAGTAAGAAATAAACTCCTTTTTGTCTCTTTGTTCATACAAACTTGTACCTACTAATAATGAGAGAATTACTTGAAAGATTGTCACCAAATAGGTATGCTGTGGGAATATATTAGAAGACTGGTAAATGTATTAGGAACTAGCTTCTGCCCGCGACTTCGGCTGGAATTCGGTTATCGCGTTCCCGTGGGAACTATGCGTTTTTCTGGGATGAAAAGTAACCTATGTCCTTTCCCGGGACCCCATCTCCATACCAAATTTCATCCAAATCGGACCAGCGGTTGAAGCGTGAAGAGTTAACAGACAGACAGACGGACAGACAGAGTTACTTTCGCATTTATAATATTGAAATGAAAATGAAAATGAATGAAAATGAAAATATTTATTCAGCAAATAGGCCACATCTGGGCACTTTTACAGTTTGTAGAGTTAATCTCTGAAACTACTGAACCGATTTGAATGCAGTTTTCAAGGGTAGATAGAGCATCATTTGGAGCAACAAATAAGCTATGTTTGATTAAAATCGGATGTCGGAAATAAAAGTTATCGGCAATTTTATATTCAAAGCTATTTATAATAGTCTCTATTATACAGAGTTAAGCAAAACGTTGTGACGATATTTTTATCGATTCTAAGCATGTTTTTAAAGTTTTTAATATTTTTCTAGTTGGTAAAAAAGAGATTGTATGGGACTGAGGTATCGCTCACACCACCAATCCCATACTGGGCCATACTATTTTTTTTAGTAACTCGAAAAAAGTTAAAACCTTGAAAAACATGCTTAGAATCGATAACTGACAATGTGGTTAAAACATCATCAAACGTTTTGCTTGAACCTTTAAAATTGTCGTCTCACAGTGTTTGTATCCAAACTCCTCCGAAATTGCTCGACCGATTTTTATGAAATTTGGTGTGTATATTCAGTACGTTCGAGAATAGGACTTAAGCTATTTTTCATACACCTAACTGATAGCAAAACAACGTTTGCGGGGTCAGCTAGTATTGTTATAATACCTAACTAGCTTCTGCCCGCGACTTAGTCCGCGCGGAATAGGGATGACGACAACTTTTTTTTCCTTAGTCTACCAGGAAGATTATTGAAAAGTATTGGACACGTATTTACACGTATTATACGGAGATATATTGAGTTGAAATGTCGCATGACGTCACGGTTAGGTACGATTTATACCTAACGGTGACGTCGTTAGCCCCCACTCTCCAACTTTAATGCGTTTTAACTTAGTCATTCTTTGTTAATTTGATAAAACAATAAATACGTGTCTAATATTTTTTATTACCAGACTGACGGACTAATTAGAATTTCGATTTCTTTCTCTGTCGTCATCCCTATTCGGTTATAGCGTTCCCGCGGGAATTGAGCGTTAAACTATAACAAATTATATACAAAACCTTCCTGTTGAAACATTCTATCTATTAAAAAAAACCGCATCAAAATCCGATGCGTAGTTTTAAAGATTTAAGCATACATAGGGATATAGGGACAGAGAAAGCGACTTTGTTTTATACTATGTAGTGATGACTGTACTACCACGGCGCACACATCTAGTTGTTATGATTAGTTTGTGATCTTCCACGTTTGTAATATCTATATGAACCGTTAACTGTTCACGTGGTAGGTAACTATTTGTGCGATTATTTACATTGTGTTGAAGACGTGCCTGATTGCGATTTACTCTTTTCTTACTTATCAATCCTTAAAATTGTTTTCATAAATGTGTTTAATTTCATATACCTACTATGGGATTTAAAATTAATAAGTGATGCAGTCAGAAATGAAGGATAATTATTTAGTTTACTATTATTGAAACAATGAAGTGCCATCTAGGTAAGTGTAAATTTATGAAACTTATAACGTTATGTTGACTGTTTTATCAATGAAAGAGATATAGTTAAAGAGGGTTTATCCCGAAAGTTGGCAACGTTGCATATAGCTGTCAAATGTTTCGCTGTTTTTATTAATTTCTCAATATTACTGAATTAAAAAAGAAGTTATCATTCTATGGTTGAATGACGCGTCTCGTTTTATAAATAAATAAATGGAAATGGAAAATGCGATGGAAAGTTTTCAAAAGATAGTACTTCCATAATCATAAAAAATTCGTGTTCCTATGATAGTTGTTGCAATCCATAGTTAATGTTTTATTCAACCATCGAGCTATTGCTCGCTATTCATGTTTTCATTCAGTAATATTCAGAAATTAATGAAAACAGCGAAATATTTGACAGCTATTTGAGACGTTGCCAACTTTCGGAGTAAACCCTCTTAACTAACAGTCGTAGGTATAGATAGTTTGGCTTGGTGGTCAAATGAGCCCACAGACACTCATCCCGCGGGCTCAATTGCCCACTTTGTTTTTTTTTCGTAGATGACTCGACCCTCACTTATCGGATAATTCGGGCCGCGGGTTCACTTGACTACTCTTTTACCGGTAAGGGTCTACTCAGTCCGTTAGGTCAAAGGTGTGAATGTAGGTTAGGTTCGTTAGTTATCTATATAGGCCCGAAGGGCAAACTACCTAGAAATAGGGGCCCCGCGTAGCGGGGACCCGTCGACCCAGTCACATTCCTAAGTCTTTGCATATTCACGGACTGAGTGGACCCTTACCGGTAAACTAGTAGTCGACTGAGCCCGTGGGCTAAGTTGATCCTAAGCGGTAATTTAGGGGTTGAACGGGCCCGCGGGCTCAGTTAACACAGGTGGGTCAAGTCACCCATACACAAATTTATACGGTCAACTCAGCCCGCGGGCTGAGTGGTCTGTGGGCTCATTTGACCACCAAGGGAAAAATACATAACATGTGAAAATAATAACTAAGTTTTCTAGGAAAACAGTTATAACCCCGACTTCTTCTACCAATGACTAACACGATTCTTTTAAATCTAAATAAGTAAGACTTGCGATTTGTCATTTTTACTTTTTTAGACGAAAATGTTCAGTTCAACCTTATGCTATGATGACTCATAGTTTCCACGGGCCAATAGTCAAGTAGTCATTCAGCTGGTCCAGAACAGGTTTTCGACACAAGTTTCTGTGTGTTCTGTGAACAATTAGCATCTGAATGTACCTGCTATAGAACAATAAAGATTTATTATTATTATTATTATTCCATGTATGAAGCATACACTATTATGTCTATTATCGTTAATGACACGCAACTTATTTAAGTTTATTTCAGATATATTAAAAATACATTTTGCTAACATGTAACCGTATTGTATAAAACCTTTAGTATAGATAAATTAGTATTTGCAAGCCTATTCCATCCATATTGCGTCCTATTCTCAGACCTACTGAACATACACTCCAAATTTCATAAGAATCGGTCGAGCCGTTACGGAGGAATTTGGTTACAAACACTGTGACACGAGAATTTTATATATTAGATAGTTAGACAGATATTATAAATGCGAAAGTAACTCTGTCGGTCTGTCTGTCTGTATGTCTGTTACCACTTCACGCTTCAATCGCTGGACCGATTGAGATGACATTTGGCATAGAGATAGTTTGGGTCCCGAGAAAGGACAGGCTACCTTTTATCCCGGAAAAACGCATAGTTCCCACGGGAACGCGATAATCGAAATCGACGTGGGCGAAGTCGCGGGCAGTAGCTAGTATTGTATAAATGAAACTGAAGTTATCCATTTCAAAATTTCCAAGAACCTAATAGTGATAACTTAACATTGATAAACATTAACAGATAGCATTTATACATAGTTTTCACATTTCCGTTCAGTTCTGGGAATCGTACCCGCAACTAGTCTACTACTACAGCCTATTTGCGTCCCACTGCTGGGCACAGGCCTCCTCTCATCACGAGAGGGTTTGGGCTATAGTTCCCACGCGGGCCCAGTGCGGTTTGTTGACTTCACACATATCTTTGAATTAGTTCGCAGATGCTTGCAGGTTTCCTCACGATGTTTTCCTTCACCGAAAAGCTAAGTGGTAAATTCAAAGTGAATTTCGCACATAAGTAAACATAGAGGTGCGAGCCGGAATCGAACCCCCGACCCTCTGCATGAGAGGCGGTAGGTCGAACCACTAGGCCACCACGGCTTCCAACTAGTCTAGTGAGGCTCAATGGCTGTCGCCTAATTCAGCCTTCACGGTCCATACATACATAATATCACGCCTTTTTCCCATAGGGGTAGGCAGATACCACTTCTTTCCATTTGCTACGACTCTTGCATACTTCTCTCGCTTCTTCAACTTTCATCCCGTTCCGCATACATGCTCGTCGGTTTAAAGTACTTTTGACCTGGCCTTTAATCAGATTGTCCTGAATTTGATCCAAGAACATTCGCCTCGGTCTTCCTCTTCCAGCACCTCCATTCACACTAGCCATATAAATACTTTTTATACACTTGAAAGAAAATTTCACGTAGTAGTCCTGACCCCCTAACACGTGTAAGAGTAGTGTTCATGCAACCATGATAGCATTTATGGCACATCACGCTACACGGCTTGTTCCCAGTAAGCGCAGTGTCCTATTGCAATGGCTACACGGAACACGGTATGTAATGTAACACTACCGTTTCGCAGCTTGATGATCTTTATGAGGTTATGACTCATTTATTATTTACTAGCTTCTGCCCGCGACTTCGTCCGTGTGGCGTTCGGTTATAGCGCTAGCGTTAAATATGCGTTTTTCCGGGATAAAAAGTAGCCTATATGTTGACCAGCGTTATAAACTACCCTTTAAGTGTAGGTACTTTAATTTTGAAAAAAGGCCTTCTGCTTGAGTTTGTTGCGGCGCTTCTTCTCAAGCAATGGGTCTAGGAAGCGCTGGTAAATTCTTTTTCTGACGTGTAAAAGTGCCCCTATGTGGCCAATTTGCTGAATAAATGATTGAATTTGAACCTCCATACCAAATTTTGTTGCAATCCGTCCGGTAGTTTTGGAGTTACCAACTCAAAAAAATTAAAGACCTATACAATATACTTAGAATCGATAGCCGATACTGTTGTTTAATTATTGGCCATATTTTCTGACCCACCATGTATATGTATAGTATTGTATAGACCCCCTGACTTGATAGTTCTTCTTTTAATTTTCTAGATACAAACGCGAATTCTTCAACAGACTCATTATTAGTATTATTTATGAGTAGTCTTTCTTATTTACGGTGTGCCATGTCCTGTCTCCGCATCTTAGCCATAACCCTTGACTATTCCCAAACCCCTTTTAAATGTAATATCGCAACTTAGGCCAAAAGTAAAATATACGTAGTTTTGTAGTTAGAAACTGTCAAAGTAAAATCTAAGAAAAGCCGTGGTGGCCTAGTGGTTCGACCTACCGCCTCTCATGCCGAGGGTCGGGGGTTCGATTCCGGCTCGCTCCTCTAAGTTTACTTACGTGCGAAATTCAATTTGAATTTACCATGAGCTTTTCGGTGAAGGAAAACATCGTGAGGAAACCTGCACGCATTTGCGAAGTAATTCAAAGATGTGTGTAAAGTCCCCGATCCGCACTGGGCCCGCGTGGGGACTATAGCCCAAACCCTCTCATGATGAGGGGAGGCCTGTGCCCAGCAGTGGGACACAAATAGGCTGTAGTAGTAGTAGTAGTAGTAAAGTACAATCTACGCGAAGAGCTACTTAGGAATATATTATGCTGCGTGAAAATGCGATGTGCTAAATTTTTTTTGTCTTAGTATTTTGATCAACATGTAACCACTTTTCAGCAATGCCATACATACATACAGTAAAATATAGGTACATGACTGAAAATAGCGAAGTTCATCACTGTCTCGGATTTTTTGATAAATTACTAATATAGTTCCTATTATCCGATTCCCAGATATGCTACGATGGACAATAATTCCACAAAGATGCTTAAAAATTGACCAAAATAAAATCTCGACCTGCCTTGAATCGCGTGCATTCAACAGTTCTAACTTAGTACAATTCAAGGACCTGATCACATTCAATACAAACAATCAATTCTACCAACAGTACTTGATTCCAACACCGGTAACCAAGTGTCAATGTCAATTCACGCCGTGACCAAATGAAGTCCTGATTGACTGTCGCCCCTGATACTTAGATCAATAAACTAAGTTGCCCGACCCGTGACTCATCCTTAACAGTTAGCTTCCTCGAGCGTTGACTCGCTGATCCTATTTGCGCCTGCGCATTGTATCGCCAAGATCTATCACGGTGACTTTCGACTTACCATTTGAAACCCTAAGATGTCAAATTTTAGATTTCAATTCACGTTGTCCTCTCGAAATCAAGTTAAGTGTGGAAAAACTGGAAAAGAGGATAATTATGACAGTTCTTTTTAGTTTCATAAACATTTTAACGCACAGCGTTCTCAATGTTTATCTATGTGGTAAAGTAGTAGATCCGTTATTATTCAAAGGACGAAATCAGGAGTACCCTATTTTTATTACCAAATATATAATAATAAAGACAGACCGCTTTTACCCTTAAACCCGTTACAGACAGATGCTCATTAAAAGCTATAAACACAAATGTTTATGTCTCCCCCCAGATGAGTGCTTTTTATCGGCTACAAAAACTATCCAATTGAACTAGACCTACCGTACCAATTTACCGAATCGGTGCTACAAAGGTCTCGGAAACTCGTTTCGTAGTTGTCATTGGGCCATTTTGTTATGTAATTTTGTGCACTGAACAAACTCGCCTACTTTAGTAATGCATTTTTTAGTAATGCAAGTTTACGTGGGCTCTAAATTGATTCATTTGTTGCCATAACAAGGCAAACTGTTTCTTTGTTTGTTTCACCGGGACATTCGCATGCTTGCAAATTTTTGCAATGACGTGTTATAGCGAGAAGAATGCTCATCCGATCGGAATGTCAACAAGCTAATTTATTTACAGTTTTATTTATACTTTACTCATTTCTACTAAAACATTGTGAGCACAGGTACGCTTTAAAACTTACCATTGCTTTTTAAATATACTACCTACCTTTCAAATTTAAAAATGATTTATTACGAACCTGCAAATCCTCCAACACCAAATGCAGAATCCCGCGGCCTAACAAATGATTGTGAGGCGGGACGACCAGAGCATGTACCCTTTCAAGGAGGCCCGGCAACGCACTGGGATCGTGGGAAACGCACCACTCGGCGAAGTCGGTCAGAGTGCTTCTCTCAAGGTCCTGTTGCAGCTTCACGTACTCCCTCATCTGTCGGTCTGCTGAGGACACCCGGCTCAACAGATCCGCCATCTCATGCAGTCTCAATTCCAACCGTGCCCCCCTACCCCCACTCTTAGCCAGCAAATTCATTATAGCAGCCGTTTTCTCTACCCCCAACTCCAGCCGTTGGATCGCTCGCGAAACTTGCGCCAAACGCGACAGGATCACTTTCTCTTTCCTTCTAACAATCGGCAGTTCGACTCCTCCTGTCGCGTTAAACGGTTTCCCCAGTACATCCCAGGAGTTCAGTACCTCCTCGCCTATTTCTTTTCCCAGTCGTATGACGTCTAGCGCGTCGTCTATGAAGGCGTGCGCGCACGCCGCGAGGGCGAGCAGCGCGAAACTCGTGCGCAACAGTCGGACGGCCATGGCGGAGGATGGGCGCCCACTGACCCGGCACGGCCAAAGCCGCTGGGTGGCCAGCCCACCAAAGTTAAAATCACCAAAGTCAAAAAAAACTAGGGTCGCTTGAAAGTACTACACATTTACGATATGAAACGTAAATGTGTAGAATGTAGATAGTAGTTTAGTTGTCTACGAACCGGTTAAGTTGCGTTAGCCATTCCATATAACTGTGCAGACAGGTTTAGCGCAGCACTTGTAGGTTGTTTGTCTGCTTGTGTTGCATTTATACTGATTATTCTTCATGAATAATTTTATTTCTGCTTATTGTGAACGACAATATTTTATGGGACTTGAAAATTTAAATAAGATCTCCAATTTGACATCTCCATTCATTGTATTGGTGAGTCACTGTCCCATATTATATTTTTTACTGGTTGGCCAGGGTGAACTTCGTATCACCACATTATTTTTCTTATTTTTAGTTGCTCCTTTATGTTTTCCCCCATTATTTTTCTTTCTAAGCCTTCCTTGAATCACAGGGAATAAAAGAAAAAAATAATCTGCCAAATCGGTCCAGCGGTTCTCGAGCCTTAGCCAGACTAACACACGGCGAATAATTTTTATATAATTATAATATAAGATTTAAATAAATAGTTAATGTAGATACCCACGGGAAGTAAAATAGAGATAGTATATATCAATTATGCCCTCAAAGAAAAGAGAAATATTCATGGTATTTGTATTTTTCTTAGTTTGTGTCAATATCTACCCAACAATTGTAATAATTGCTACATGCCAACGTGTATAAAGGCAAATTTACTTTAGAATGTTACAAAATTCCCATTTTACAGTATTCACGGCTTACCCTAGCAACACTGAGTGAGCGAATTCCCACCACCCGCCTGTGTCAACAATGCTCTTGTCCCCGTGCCGGCGGCGGCACCCACTGTTTTTTGTTGCCTTTCAACCGAAGGGGTTCTTATGCTAATGCAACACGTGTTCCCAATCTATACCCACACCACAAGGGATCTGAAAATACTTGTTGCGCTGCGATATGGGAGAGAGAGTGTGAACAGTTGTTGTCAAGTTAATAATAGCTGCACCATGATATTGTGTGATTGTACTGATGCTGATAATGTACCGTGGTAATGTCGTTCTAACATGACTTTTTTTTATGTTTGTCTACTTCCGTAGATGGACTGTACTTGTATGTTTTAGCTAAATAATAATGTTCAGTTCATTTTTATTAGTCGCAATCCTGTTTAAAAAGGCGGGAGTTCCCCTGGCTTAATTTGGACATCAATGGCTTATCTTAAGTATTCTTTCTGGAAGCAATTGAGAGGATAGACCTTTCCATTCATAACATTGTGCTTTATATTTTTACTCAACTACCTACATGATAATTTTAAGTGAATGTTTAGAGAAAAAAAACGTGTAGGTAATAAAATTCGTATTGCAATGGTATTGATTGGGAAACTTTTATATAGTTCCACCTTTTATTCTGTTAATATTGAAAAACACCCCTAGTTGAATGTGACCCAGTCGCCATAACGAAGTACTTATAAATTTGCTATTTAGGCTACCCCAGCTGTGTATGTGGTATTTGTGGAGAAGGGGGCGGGCTGAAAACCAGCGCTGCGCTGACGCGAGCACTCGCTCGCACTCGCAGCAACCGCTGATCCCGTTCCTTTGTCACACGCATTTATTTTTTTAAATGGTCCTATTTCTGTGTATTTTTTGTTATTTTGTTATTTTTGTAATAAAGGTTCTTTATTCTTTATAAATATCACACACACACAACACGATCTCATTGTCAATACGTTAGAGAGCATGTTCAGATATTTATGATTAACCTTGTACGCTCACATCTTTATGACGGCGACTGTACAATAATGCACTTCGTGCAATCAACTCAATGGTTTTGGCACAAAGCGGGTCGGCTGATTCAATTCCCGACGGTATTATGTTTTAAATCGGCCGATATATTTTCATTTAACTGCATACCAAATAGAACAAAATATCAGTAGGTCTAGTGTATTTTTTACACCAAAAATGCAAAACGATGTCACGAAGTTATTCGAGTAAACTATTCACGATCAGTTTTGTTTTAACACGCGAGTGTAAGCTTCAACTTCGGGCTCGGTTTGTTTTTACCTCTTCTCACATGAGTGTAAATCTTTATTTGCGCTAAACGCATCGAACGCGTTTGAGTTTATTCATCATTTTTGTATGAGAACATAAATAGCACCCCTAGCGGCAAAACATGGAGTCAATTCAGCGAGTGACATTTACTTTACGAAAACGGATGTGAATTCGTTAACATGTTTTCTGACTAACTGCGAGTGTAAGCTCGTATTTGACAGTTTGAAAAGTAAATTAAACGAAACGCAAGAAGTAAAGTTACTCACCCGACTTTATCACGTGAGAACGTGAGAACTTAGGTTTTCGAACCTGTCGAATCCAAATTTACTTCAAAATTTTAGATTTTTTAAGTGAAATAAATGATATATGTATGTCGTCTATGTCTTAATATGCTTGTATTGTGTTCTTGAGATAATTTTTACTAAGTATGTTATTTATTTAAGCTTCTTCGCATACGTATAAGTGTGTCTTTCTTTTTTAATGTTGAGATACTCCACGTTTGTGACGAATATACCTATAACTATGTACTTCGATTTGGTTTAACAAAAAACTAAATTACATAAATTACTCCGGGTTGCCTAGAAATTTTAGAAAATGTAGGTAACTTGGCAACACTTATGGCCATTTTGACAATTTTGACAGAAAAAACCTGAAGAAACGCAAACGCGATCGAGACGTTTTAACTCACTGCTTTCCGTCACATATTTGACATTGTCATGATTGACGTTTACCAAGCCTCCTCAAATTTGATATTAATGATAATTTAAATGTTTATTATTGAATAATTGCCGGCCTGAGGCCAATATTTTGATAATGGCGAAGTGTCCAAGACAGAAACCATCAATTTTATAGTGTATAGCGGATGTCGCAAAGTGATGGTGACAATACATGAACGTGTGCGAGAACGGTGTTGACAAATGCACTCAAAGGTTAAAGATGAACGTTTTACGAATAGTTTTCTCGAAGTGTTTTGAGTTAGAAGATGGACGTTGACGTTTGTTGAGCCTCACCAAGTTTACTTGATTTATCTTTTATATCGTACATTAATTGTTTCCTCCATACAATGCTCGGCCCGTAGGCCATACTTGAGATTGGCAAAATTGTCTTGCATGTAGAAAGAAGAGAAGAAGAGAAGAATCATACTTTAAGATCCATACTTTGGATTGAGCAAAATTTCCGGCAAAGTAAAAAGAATTGGCGTGGCGCGTGGTTTGTTTATCAAATACGAAGGAGAATGCGTGCATACAAGCAAAAGACAGTAAGTTTTAGACATAATATTATAGTAGGTAATTATTTTTATTTAACATAATATGCAATACCTATAATGCACACCCACAACAGTCTATTTACGTCTCACTGCCTCCTCTCATCACCAGAGGGTTTGGGCTATAGTCCCTACACGGGCGCAGTTTGGATTGGGGACATCCTTGATTTACTTCGCAGATGCATGCATGTTTCTTTAAGATTTACTATGTTTTCGTTCACTTACTGTGAACGAAAACATAGTAAGCCAAGTAGTACATAATTTTGCACATAAGTAACTCAGAGATGCGAGCCGAATTCGAACACCCGCCGATCCACTGCATGAGGAGTTCTAAAGGTCGAACCACTAGGCCACCATCACGGATTCAAACAAATACTTACCTAATATAATAAACAAACACTTATACATATTTTCTTTCAGTGTTCCTTCTGGCTCTGCCCCGGCGAGTCAAGAGCAACTGTGGCAACTTTCAAGACCAGACCCCGTGGCTGAGCCAACTGCTGATTCCTACCTGAATTTCATCACAGTTAATTTTAAACACTAATAAATCATGTAATATATTGGTGTTATTTATTGTAGTATCTATATTTCTTAAGCATAATGTCAGCAATTGATCGATCAAAGCACAACCGAAGCTACTGGCCGTAGAAAGCTGAAATTTGGCATATAGGTTCCTTGGGGAATGGGGGGGGGGGTGTTACTAAGCATAATCCTGCGGGAGCTCTCCAAATTCCACGTGGATGAAGTCGCCGTCAGAATAAGCTAGATTGATATAATGCTTGTAGGTATTCACTCATACGTATACAGCTATAAGTACCAAGCCACAATTTTCTATTTTTATATATTTCCTATTTTTATTTTTATTTACGTAATTTATTTAAGGCATTCACTGCCACTTCTGTTTTACGAACTTTCGCCAGGTGCCACATCTGTCATTAAGGGAACATTGCAACGCACATGTGCGTTCAAGGCACTGCGGAAAAGTCAGCAAAACGCACATATGCGTCGGTGGCAGTGAATGCGTTAACGTTAACGTTGGGAGTGGTGATGATGAGAACAAACTACTGTCTTGGATACTTTCAATTTTATTTATTTCATAATAATAATAATTTAGAACGCTTAACCATTTAAGCGAGGTTCACAAGGAATGTGCCGTCACACACCGGAACTTATAGGGCACGACGGCGACAATACATACAAGTTCCCGTGTGTTACCGCACAATTCTTGTGAGCATCACCCAATATGTACTTATGTCTACCGAAACGATAATCCATGACACGGCCTATCTCTCTTCCGTGCCGTGCCTTGTGGACGATGCCGATGGTGCTGGCACAATCCTCCACGCCTGGAAAGACTATTCCTATATCGACTACGTCGCGATGTACGCCTCTTCATCGTTCAGCAAAAAGGCTGGTTTCAAGCGACCGATTGATTCGCACGTCGCTTTGCCTTCTCTATTAATCAGGTTCCCACGCTTTGCTCCTCCTCTCAACCACTATAAATGGGCCATCATAAGGCGGCGTTAGAGTAGGGCGGAGTATGACGCTTCTTACGATTCTTGTGAACATTTCTGTAATTGGCCTTTCCCTTCTTGGACCGAGACAACATTAGCAATACTTAAGTATCTTCCCTTAAACATCTCTGTAAAACTATCGTAGGAACAGTTCCTCATTAAAAAACATTCCTGCGGTAGCCTAATCGGTATTCCATATACTTTCCTCGCAGCGCTGTATCCGGTTTCTTCCTGTAAACTATGCTTGTAAACAACTCCTAAGTCCCAACTATAATATGGTAGGACACTCTTCAACCGAGTTCTCTCTTTCGCTTCTTGCCCAAATACTAGCTATACAGATAGCCATGTAGGCAATACCAGCAATTTTGTAAGGCACTGAAAAGTCCTGCATGCCGCGTGTCTTCTAAATTTTATCTCCATGTTTAGTATCTTCTATATAAATTAATGGCTTCTGTCTTGGACACTTCGCCAATATCAAAGTTAGGGCCACATGCCTGCAAGTTGTTCGGTAATAAAGGTAAAATGTACGGTATAACAGATAAATCAAGTAAAAAAATCATTTAGTATCTTCAAAAATGTTCAAACTATTAGCCTGACAGTGACCTTGACAGATCGAATTGCGTATACTACTGCGTTTCTGTCATACTAAAAGTCACTCGAAAACGTGAACGTTTTCGTTTACTCACTTACTCGCTCGTCACTCATTCCTATTAATCAAAATACACTCGCTAAACCTTGTTACAAAACGTACCGTTAGGGGCGCTGTTCAAGTTTTCATACAATCTTGATGTAAACGCAAACGCGGTCGAGAAGTATTTTCCAGGTCCGAAAAATACACTTGAGGTACTGATCGATTTTTGTTACGGCAAAGGTTTTGTTTCGCTTGTTATGCGTAACGAACTTTATAAGAGAGAGGCCTAGGTATCTACAGTGCAGTTGACTCGTCTTACATTTGTATTGATGATAAAAGAATGATGACACGATGGTCACCATTATCACTTGGTGGTTTCATCTTACAGAGGGCAGAGCGGGGGGAGGGTAAAACTTCAATTTAAATTTACCAATGCGCATTGAGTGACCAATTTGTCCTGGGTCGTGGGTCCTCTTGGTGACTGTAACTCAGACGCTCGTGATAGCGTTCATTTATCTATCTACATATACATACGAGTATAATAAAGCTAAAGAGGGTCGAAAGTCTGTACATAGGAGATATTGGAAAAAAAGTTGGCCGAGGATTACTCAGAATCGATAACAGAACACATTCCAAGAGTTTTAATTTTTTTCGTCTGTTTGTCTGTTTACTGTTTATCTGTTTAACAGATAATCTGTTTACTGTTTATCTGTTTATTTGTTTGTTTGTTTATTTGACCGCGCATCACGTGAAAACTACGGGACCGAGTTTGATGAAATTTGGTATGAAGATAGTTGAAGTCACGAGAAAGGACAAAGGATACGTTTTATCCCGGAAAAACCGAATTCCACGCGGATGAAGTCGCGGACATAAGCTAGTTCACAATAAAATGTAACAACACAAACAAAAAGACTACATGCTCCTTGATCCCTTTCCTAACGATCTTATATCTCACCAAGCAACACTAACTTTTTATTTCTCTCCACAGAGTCTATTCTACGAGATCCTGGCGGGAATATGGGTGCGCAACGGGCTACAGATCAAGGGCCAAGCGATGACTTACATCCAGGCTAACTTCTGCAATTCCATGGTCGACATGGACATTTATTGGCTGCAGATATGCGCCGCGCATCTACCCGCAGATAATTTCCTCGACATGTGTATTGACATGTAAGTCTATTAGTCTATCTGTGTATTTGTAATGTGTTAACATTAGGGCCTTTTGCATTAAACAGATCAGGTGCACCAAACTAACATTATATTTATTAAGATGGAGTAAGATTACCTATACTAATCTTGATTGGTGCAAGGTGCATTTGGTGGTGGCTTAAGGTAGGTATTAAATAATAAGTATAACGAAACTCACTCGGTCTCCTAGGATTCGTAACTGTATCATTTTAGCCACATTTTTACAAAATTTCGCTCACTTGAAAATACCGTCTTTGTGTTAATTTATAAATCCAACTTCAAGTTGGTTGTGCATGAACTTTACTCAGCCAGCCCCTTTGAAACTTTCCAAGCCTTTTGGTCACTGTCATATCGAATGGCCAAATTTACCTACTTACTTACTATCTTTCCCGAAACCGAGTTATTATAATGTCCAATCGCGAATGTTATTGCTAGACGTACTGGTCCTCCGATCCGGACAAATGCTATTATTCCATGTTGTTCCAGGTTTGGAGTCCGAGACTGGCTGAGCATGCTGCCGATGCCGCCGGTGCAAGCCGCCGAGCAGGACGCCATGGTGGAAGGACTGCTCACCTTCCTAGCTATCCTCGTGTCTTCGCGGACCAACCTGGGTATGACCACAGTATCTAATAGGTACTATCTTACCAGTAGCGACGCGCACCACCCCGCACCAACACAGGTTACCTCACGCCGCCCGCGGCGAACGTGCGCTCTCAGGGCGCTGACAAGATCTAAATTGACTTTATTTAAGCAGTACGAAAACTATTTTATTTTGTAAGGCGAGTAAATTATATGTTAATATTCACTATATATTTAAAAAACTTGCTATTTCGTAAAAAGGATTTCGTGAAATCGATTCGATGAAAAAAAAAAGTTACGTCTTCTAATCTAATCCTATTTAAACGGTTCTATAAGTTTATTTTTTAACGCAGATTTCTATAATTAAATACACTATTCCGGCATACTCATACCAAAAAATTTGCTAATTTATATTGTTCATGCAATGTGGGATTTTTTAAATCTTAATTTTTCTGATTTGCAACGTATATCGCCCATATGCCGCGGTCGTGCTTCTCGCTCCCTCCAATGCAAACAGACTTTGTCCACTGAGACAGCTGCCTGCCTCGATTACTCAAGGTCTAATTACCTTGAGTAAGAGCTAATGTTCTTGTCAGCGTCTTAATATGGCAAAATTGGTCGGAACGTGCACTTATTTTCTTTATTAGCACGAATACATCACAACAGTTAGGGTGCAGCTTATGATCGGTTTTTATGGAATGTCTCGGGTGTGGTATAGGGATGACGACAACTTTTTTTCCCTTAGTCTATCAGGAAGATTATTGAAAAGTATTGGACACGTATTTTTTCTTTTTTCACGTCATCAAACTTATACGGAGATATATTGAGCTGAAATGTCGCGTGACGTCACGGTTAGGTACGATTTATACCTAACGGTGACGTAGTTAGCCCCCTTTCTCCAACTTTAATGCGTTTGAACTTAGTCACTCTTATAAAACGAAAAATACGTGTATAATATTTTTTTATTACCTGACTGACGGACTAATTAGAATTCCGATTTCTTCACCCTGTCGTCATCCCTATTGTATGACTACGATCAGTCCTATCGACGTGATAAACGACGTCATTCTGATAGCGGCGTTTATAATCGCTAAGCCAAGAATCTGTATTATCGTCAATAAGATAAATGTATCTTATTTAATATTTAATTATAATATTGAATCGTTCGTCTGCAGATCATAAAATAATGCAAAAATGTCATTTCACTTAACCGTTACACAAAGCTGACGTCTCATCTCTTTCTATACTCAATTTATAAACATTTCTGCTGTTTTCATAATACATAGTCTTAGTATAATGGGAATACTTCACAGTGAAATAAAATAAAAATTGAATCAAGCGGTGGTTGATAGTTTTGTCTACGTCTCAGTGATACCACTTTTTATTTTTACAGCACCCTTGGCCATAAAGTGGGATTTTCTGCCCGCTACGCGGAGAGAAAATCTCACTTCTTGGCCAAGGCAAGACGTAAAACTTTTGACAAACCACGGGCGGTAATTCGTAAAACCCCAGATCGCATATTTATGGCCCTCACCTTCTGTTCGGGCCACAGAAACCTGCGATCTGGGACCTTTACGAATTCACCACCCTAGGTCTGTAATGTACTATTCTTTCTTCCAAGCAGTAGGACAATCTTAGTTGGAAGCAAATAATGCGTGTAGTTCTTTAAATCAATTTTCTAAATGAATATGAAATTGTTGTTTGATATAATCCCTCCCTTAATTTACAGGCAACGATGAGCTAACGCAATCGCGGCTAGAAGTGAGCACGTTGCTAGCGGCGGGAGACAAGACTCACTCTCAATTATTGGAGCTGATGCCGGAGCGATCTGGCAACGCGCACACCAGGAACTTCGAGACTGTGCTCAAGGAGGTAGGAATGACTTAGTTGTGGGAATATCTTAGGATTTTGTTCATTGATCGAGCATCGAACTGGTGAAGTCGAGTTCGCTAATAGTATTATACACCACTAGCTTTTCCCCGCAACTTCGTATGCGCAGAAATATTAAAAAGTAAAATCCCGATTTTTCCCGTTCCCGTGGGAATTTTGCAAAATCCTTTCTTAGCGGATGCCTACGTCATAACATCTACCTGCATGCCCAATTTCAGCCCGATCCGTCCAGTGGTTTGGGATGTGCGTTGATAGATCACTATGTCAGTCACCTTTGAGTTTTATATATTTAGATTCAGAAAGTAAGATCAGGAAGTACTGATTTATAATAGATTATATAAAAATAGTGTCCAAAACATCAACTTTTAATCATAAAAATGCATAAATAATTTTATAATTACATTTATAAAATGTTGTTTTTTTTAATCTGTCTCAAAACCGTTGGCGCCATGTTGTTAGCTGCTGTGACGTCGGTCCCACTGCAAACATAGCGTTACAAGTACCGTTTTGACTTGACTTGTTTGGTTACTATGTACTTATTTACTATCCTAGTGACGTCACAGACCAAACTAACATGGCGACTAGCTTTTTAGCGCGAAAACTGAAAATGAAAATTTAAAAGTACTTTTTAAAGTCCCATTCGGAAAATCGACACAAAAAATCTTGGGATTCAATCCAACATAAGGATCATTTTAAACCACATTTAAAAAAATGGTGTAATATACCCTATGGCCACACTTTTGCACCTTTCTCCGTAATAAGGTGTAAAAGTGCACACATTAATTTACTTGACGCTAAGTGTCGAAACGACTTTGTCCTGGTTGATGTAGAATATTTTGTAGCTGTTGATTGGTCGAGACCGATATTTGAAACAATTTAGGCAAGATTTTTTCCGAAAAAGTCTGAGAGCGCGATAGTCATTAAAAATAATGATTCCATAATCATTATTTTCAATGACTATCGCGCTCTCAGATAGTTCATACTATCTTAATTAAATTAGTTACTAACTTAGGTTTATATCGCTTTTCATTTACAACTTTAATTTTGTTTTGCCTAACCTTTTATTTTATTTTCAGCTGTCAACGTACCGGCCACCGCCTCGCGGCTCCGAAAACTTAGAACAAGGCCTATTCGTACCCACTCCTCTAGTCTGGCAGAAATACTACGATCCCTTGCACGTATTACGAAGAGCCGTGCATAGGAGGGACTTCCACGCTTCCATGGAGCGGTTCACGACTTAGTAAGTCTTATAATATATATATTTTTATATAGTTCTGTTTTAAGTGTTGTAATGCGGGGCATCTTAGTCCATAGTGTTACAGTACAGGGTTAGAATAATGCCGAATCGTGTTTCCTGTAGTCGTAGTAAAATTTGTGTGGGCGTTGTCATGAGAAGAGTTTTGTCTATTTCAACCGACGAAAAAAAAAAGGAGGAGGTTCTCAATTCGACGCGTATACATGGTGGGTCAGAAAATATGGCAAATAATTAACCCACAGTATCGGCTATCGATTCTAAGTATATTGTATAGGTATTTAATTTTTTTCGAGTTGACAAAAAAAATAATTGTATATGGGATTGGTGGTGTGAGCGACACCTGAATCCTATACAAAATATATTTTTTTACCAACTCAAAAAAAAATTAAAGACCTATATAATATACTTAGAATTAAAGACCTATACAATATACTTAGAATCGATAGCCGATACTGTGGGTTAATTATTTGCCATTT
>OZ020279.1:2100654-2160036 GCA_963971205.1 Aethes cnicana | reverse complement strand
GGCGTCGGGCGGCAGCGCGGCCGCCTCGCCGCTGCTGTTGGAGCTGCACTCCGGGCTGTACGGCGCCATCTGTACACACACACATAAAACGATTATTAGTTAAGAACAAACCGAATAACAGTGAGTCAAACTCGCCTGAAGATGGCAGCGTTCGCTGTATATTTTCAAACACTTACGGACTTCCTTTACGTAGGTTTCCTGTAATCTGTAGGTCAAGAACTACGCTCAATATTTTATTTTTAGGTCTATTAGTTTCGACAGTGAGAACTCACCCGCAGCGAGCGGCGACGGCGCGGCGTCACCTCGGCCAGCTTGTAGCTGCTGTCCATGGCCCAGTAGGAGCCTTTCCCGGGGTCGTCCTTGCTGCGGGCCACTTTCATGAAGCACTTGTTCAGAGACAGGTTGTGCCGTATCGAGTTCTGCAATGAAGGTAAAAGATGCATATGCCATAGACTAAGTCTGTCTTGGATCAAAGAGTTACACACTTCTTCTCTTTAAATAATGGCTTCTGTCTATGTGAAAGACAATTTCGCCAATGAGTTACTACACACTTGAGATACAGTCTAGATTAATTATCATTTAATGTAACACGATTCTTACCATCCATCCTTTCCCAGCTTCCTTGTAGTAGGGGAAGGCGTTGCAGATGTATGTGTATATCTCATTTAGGGTCATCTTTCCGTTCGGAGAGCTGCTGATCGCCAGCCGAATCATGCTGGCATAACTGGAATTAAAATACATGGGTCAATCAACCCTTTAAGTGTCTCCATTTCTTTAATTATTTTTCCGCAATGTAAGGATCACTTAATTAAATTTTCCGTGAGGCTCTTGATACTAAGGTGTTGGCTTGTTGTTTATTCCTTTACTAGCTTCTGTCCGCGACTTTGCGTGGAATTCGGCTATAGCGTTCCCGCGAGAACTACATATGTGTTCTTCAGAGATAAATTCAATACAAAATTTCATTTCAATCGGTCCGGCGGTTTAATCGCAAAGAGGTAACAGACAGACAGACTGAAAGGGTTATTTTCGCATTTATAATATTACTATGGATTATAAAGTTGAGGTATTAAGTGATGACATTCATAATTAGTTTAATTTTTTTCTAACACAAAGGTTGACTGCAATATTTTTTACGAATATGCTATTAACCTCATGTCTATTGAATATATGCTAAAATTTATTTAATGTGGTATTAAATTAATTTTAGCATATATTCAATAGACATGTTGTCATGAGGCATCCTAAATTACTCACCATTGCCTGGGTGACTAAATCAATAAGGATAATACTTTAAAGTACCATTAATTGTTGAATCATAGACACCTAAAGAAGGTGAAGGCGTAGTTCACAACTAATTATTGAAGAACAGTTATTATGTTCTTGAAAAAATAAAAAGGCTCTGTTCTGTATATCCTTTTGTAGACACAATTCCATAAATATCAGTCAAGTTTTGAAAGCAAATCCGACTTTCACATTTACATTTAAATTGTGTACTCTTTTAAATTAAGTTCATATTTACTATGTATTTTGGTGTAACATGAAACTAAGTAGCATTACAAGATTCACAAGAAATGAAAAAAATGCAATAACCAAAAGAATTATCAATATTATCATCAATTATATTCTATATGGATCTGATGAGCCAATTGGCTCTGTCTGTACTGCAGCCACTGTGCCAAAGGTTGCAATTTTTACTACACTAGAAAATAGGTTTAATGGATAGTTAGTTTCTGCATATCATTGTCTTGAAACTGTTGTAGAAGCATTGCTGAGTTTGGAGTAAGGTCAATTTATGTAAAATTATCCAAAGGTGTGCTAAATTATTCATTATGGAATCCCTTTAAGTCGATAATTTGCATTAACAGCCGACATGAGTTTAGATGAGTCATGGAAAGTTAATTTAAGAAATTATTCAGATCAGCTTGCTCTTCAAGGAAAATGTAATGCTTCTGGATGAACCTACTTCATGATGAATTATTAGTCACCCTTGCCAGGTATTGGGTACAGCTGATCATCCAACTAGAAATTAGTAGGTTTTTTTTCTAATGTTCCAGCAATCTCTGGGTTTTAGTTGGATTTAGTACAACTGGTATCTGATCCATTTATTAATGTTGATGGTGTGGTTAAAATTATAAACATGAATGTATTAAGCTATGTTAATAGATAGGAGAGAAATATACTCAAAGACTTAGGGCTAACTTGAGTAGGCTGATTAACATTTCTGAGCCTTTGTAATACCTTTTTTGTTAATTTGTCATATAATGTGCCATATAATTAAAATACAGAAAATTCCAAGCTGAACTAGAGATTTATCTCTTTCTAACTGCAATCACCTTGTTGACCATAGTCACAGGTATGGAGCAAACAGATCCAGGTCAACTCATCACATTCTTGTGTTTACATCCACGATATGAGCCCATTTGAGATGGATAGTGTTGTCTGAAGTGACGGTGAGGACATGGTATGCTAGCATGTTGATTGAGCCTTATTTTGAAATTCAAGTAATATTACCTGATGGTTTCTTTAACCATTTCTATGTTTAGATATTCGTGGATTTCTGTGTTGCTATTACTATGTACTATTTGAAAGTGTATGAAGTGTCCAATCCGCATTGGAGCCACTTGGGTGTCATAGCATTAAACTCTCTTGTGATGGGAGACCTGTGCACAGTTGTGGGGCGAAAATAGTGTGTGACGGCCGGATTGGCCCAGTTGGTAGTGACCCTGCCTTCTGGTCCGATGGTCGCAGGTTCGAAGCCTGCTCGGGGCAAACTTTGTGTGTTGAACACAAATGTTTGTACTTGAGTCATGGATGTTTAGTATTTATATATATGCATTTCTCTATACAAGTATTTATATCGTTGTCTAGCATCCATAGTATAAGCTATGCTTAGTTTGGGGCCAGTTCAATATGTGTGAAATGTCCCAAGATATTTATTTATTTTTGTTTTTATTTAGTGGTTACCTGTAGGCGGGCTTGGTGTGTTTGATCTTATTGGGGTTCTCTTTGAGTTCGGGCTCCTTGTTGTTATTGTCCAGCAGCCCCAGCGGCTGCACGCCCTCGAACAGGAAGCGCGGGATGGGCCCCAGCGGGCTGTGCCGCGGCGGGCCCGGGCTGTACGCCGGCAGCCATTCCACGCCTGGCGAGTCGCTCATTGTTCCATCCACTCTCCTACACCTCACCGCCCATTCCTAACGAAACAAAACGACATTAAATTACGACACGACGCACCAAACAAGGGCCTCCGTGGGCGGAACGCACGCTCGCAACCTCCAAAGAAGACGATCCTCACAATTCATTGTAGAACACCAAGATCGGGAATCCTTGAAATGACGATGTTACTGAACAATCCGACGGCTCACTGGGAAACTTTGCGCGAATCGAGAAAAACGCAATGACACTAAAATATAGCAGAAGACGTCAATTAATCACGGAAAATAACATAAGAACTGAAATAAAATTAGTTTTCTGAAATTATTATGACATTTGAGGCGCCTACAACAAGGAAAATGGCGGCGGCGGTCATCATTCGTCCGTCGTTTTTTTTTTGTCATCATTGCCATGAATTCGCAAAGTAAAAATACAACAAATACAAATGTTGCTGAAATGATGGTGGTTTTTATTATTCGATTAATATTGATATATAAAATAGAATTATTCATAAAAAGTATATTATTTCTAAAATATTACAAAAATATAAACGGTCTCAGTGATTCTTATTACGGGCAGCTCCAGAATGTTGCCATGCTCATGAATTTATTTGAAAACTGTCAGTTTGAATGAAATGTCGGGGGAAGGAGGTTGTGTTTTACTCCGTTTAATTTTAACGGTTTGTTGACAATTTGTACGCAAAGAAAGCAACTTGTGTGTGAACATTAACTTATTCAGTGAATTGTAAAGTGGTTGTGCGACCATGGCGACCCAACCCGAAGTCGGCGTGTCCGACTTCGTACTTCTTGACAATTTGACTGCCGAAGAGTTTATTCAGAATTTGCATTTGAGGTAAGTGTTACATTTTCATGTATTTTACAGCGCCGTGCGTGGGATTCGCGCCGTATTCGGCTACAGTACAAGTCATATATTCGAAAATGTTATAACATTTGCCGTTGCGTATGGTGTTCCACTTACAACAGGTACTGCTTACATTTTTGTATCTCGCTAGCTGTTGTTTGACCTTCATGTTCCGCCGAAGACGTGAGGTATTATTATAATTAGGAAAACAAATATTAAAACAGCTGCAGCGTCTCTGGTTCAAGACTCGAACGAGCAATTCATACTGCATTGTTTTGTTCTGTTGATAGGTATAGTAAGTTTATGTAAAACGATAAAATGATTTCAAGTAGTTAGTCCGATAATATTATAACAATACTTGAATTTCATGACTTGAATCATCAAAGTACATAATTTTATTTGAAAATTAGTTCTGGTTATCTCAATATAAACATGTTGAGTTTGCTAAAATATGTCTTGTCTAATTTTAGTAGCTTACTTTAACATATGTATGTCAGTCTTAAACTATTTGATGTCCTTGTTGTTCACTTGAATATACAAATTAATTCATTAAAATAATACCCAATAAAGCATGGAATATTTTTAACATAACGGATTGACTGTATTATTGAGAGGTACAATTTAAACCTCTTCCCCAACTCAACTAGAGATCTTCTACTATCTAAAGTCCTGCGCCTTCACATTTCAAAACACTTCAATTTTTTTATTATTATTTAAAAAGCACCACCAGCACCAACAACGCATAGTTGTTGGCTGTCTCAGCACGCACACATGTGTTGAGAGTGTTGGTGGTGCTTTTTAAATACATTGAAGCGTTTTGAAATGTGAAGGCGCGGGACTTTAGATAGTAGAAGATCTCTACCTAGTTTGTTTTGTGTCCCATATCTATACTAATATTAAAATGTGAAAGTAACCCTGTCTGTCGGTTACCTCTTGACGCTTAAACTACTGGACCAATTTGAATGAAATTCTGTATGGAGATAGTTCTAGTCTCAGGGAAGGACATAGGCTACTTTCTATATTATAACCGAATTACATGTGAATAAAGTTGTCTTCTATATATAAAACAAAGAACTGACTGATAGAAGAAATACAAATAATGTTCATCCAAGATATGATGAAAATGCACTTCAAACTTTTAAATGCAAATCTTGGATGAATGTTACCATCTCAATTAAAACCGTTCAAGCAAAGTTTGTATCTAATTAATTTTAGGCTTTAGACAGCATAAAGCACAAAAATACTACTTGGTTCACCTCATAATAGAAGAAAAGGAAGAAATGTTACCAAATTCAAACTCCAGCGCTATACAGATTATATCAACAAGTGTAATGTTTTGAATGTGAATAGGCAGGCATGTGAAGTCATAGAGTGAATCACAGATGTTTTAATAGTCCATTAGCTGTTCAAATGGTATCTATGTCACGGGGAAACTGGTTTGTTTTAAATGTTTTGCTTGTTGATTTCTTGAGACGCGATGTTGATGTTAACCGCGACAATTCCGATCCTACCATGGGAATTTTCGCATGGAATTCGGTTATCGCGTTCCCACGGTAACTATTCACTTTTCCGGGATAAAAAGTAGCCTATGTCCTTTCCCGGGACTCCCAACTATCTGCATACCAAATTTCATACAAATCGGTCTAGCGGTTTTAGCGTAAAGAGGTAACAGACAGACAGAGTTACTTTCACATTTATAATATTACCTAATATGGATATGGATATTCTAGCGTAATCTTAAAATATTGTCGCTAGACGCACCGCCGAACCCTCTTATTTTCCGTCGTTCTTTCCACCGCTGTACACCTTGCGCATCTTATTTTACGTCGTTCTTCACACCGCTGTACACCTTGCGCATCTTATTTTACGTCGTTCTTCACACCGCTGTACACCTTGCGCATCTTATTTTACGTCGTTCTTCGCACCGCTGTACACCTTGCGCATCTTATTTTACGTCTTACTTCGCACCGCTGTACACCTTGCGCATCTTATTTTACGTCGTACTTCGCACCGCTGTACACCTTGCGCATCTTATTTTACGTCGTACTTCGCACCGCTGTACACCTTGCGCATCTTATTTTACGTCGTTCTTCGCACCGCTGTACACCTTGCGCATCTTATTTTACGTCGTTCTTCGCACCGCCGTACACCTTGCGCATCTTATTTTACGTCGTTCTTCGCACCGCTGTACACCTTGCGCATCTTATTTTACGTCGTTCTTCGCACCGCCGTACACCTTGCGCATCTTATTTTACGTCGTTCTTCGCACCACCGAACACCTTGCGCATCTTACTTTACGTCGTTCTTCGCACCGCCGTACACCTTGCGCATCTTATTTTACGTCGTTTGACGCACTGCCGAACACCTCATGCATCTTATTTTACGTCGCTTTAGGCACCGTCGAACACTTCGCCCAACGCGTCGCTGATCCTTGAGCGAGGCCTTAACTTGCCACAGCCCACAAGTAATTTTTAAATTATTTTTAAACCCCGACTGAGTGATTTGACGAAAGTCGCGGGTATTCTATCCACTGAATGGCGGCCGCTCATGATCGTGCGCCGAGTGGCGATGGACTCTGTCGTTATTAGATATCATTGTCATGTCTTCTATCTATGTGAAAGAATATTGTTATCGTCGGCATATCTTAAATGAAATGTGTGAATAGAGATACGCCTTTCTATATCGTGTGCTGATACACATTGCAGCCTCTGAGATCATCGCTGGCTGTGTGTTTTTGCGTTTTCCTTGTTGGCATACAATGGCCACAATTAAGGCCTTAATCTCTTTACAAGCTGCGTGATAAAATTCTATTGCGGCACTAATTACTTACTCATCATTCTGTGGGGCCTTTTCGATAAATAATAAATAACAGGAGCGAGAACTTTCTCCTGTGTTTATATGAGGGTGGGCTTAGTGATATAGGTGCGTGGATGCAATACGAGATAAGTTTAAATCGTCTTATTCGAACCTCATCCGCCTCCTTGATAATTTACTTACACGAATAACTCGCGTTTCTTTTCACGCTATAACGATTTTAACCAGTGTACCCACAGGTTAGGGACCCTGCGAAAATACTAAAATTAATTATAGCCTTTATCCTGAAAAACATCCCATAAATTCAAGGGGGGAAATGAGGCTGAACGATTAGTATAAAATTCTGAATAGCGTAGAAAAGGCTTCGCTCGCTTTTCCATGCTTATTACGTAAATTATTTGCTCTACGTCATGAACTTCCTTTTTCCCGAGTTTTTCAAATAACAAACGTCTTCTTTAGTACAAGCGAATAGATAGGGCCCAACGGCACAGAATAAACATATAAGTATAAGTACTAATGTACCAAACGGCCGACAACGCATTGGAACTCCATAGAGGTATTCCATCTTAAGCCTCAGGATTGCCCACGCATTCGAAATCTTATGGTCAGATCAGATGGCATATGTGCTCGTTACCTCTTGATGTACCAATAATACCTTCTTCTTCTTCTTCATATAAAACGCAACTTTTCGGGAGATGTAAATTCATTGAGATTAAAATAAGTCCTCTCGCAACAACCTAGTAAACAAGCAAGCTAATCTATCTGTGGTCACAGAATATAAGTAAGTCTTGGTAAGTCGTTCCTTCGTAGTGGTTTACCGTGTGAGCAAAGAACTGCCGGTCGCGTTCAAAGATCTAGCACGATGATTGAGTTAGCTCTAGTCTAGTCTTTATTGTTCTCTAGTGTTTAAGGTTTACCTAGTCAACATGAACATGTAATATCAGCATCATGCGGTTACGCCGCGACCACAGACCTACACGGCACAAATTAAACACTCAACTTGCACAGTGTCAAGACATAAAGGCGTTCTAAGAGTAGATGTAATCGTGCACTGTAGTGAACTCTACCGCATTGCAGTACGCCTAGATTGGATCGGCTTCTACAAAGACATAGAATAGTGCTTAGCTAAATAAATAAAAGCTTCCACCTATGTCCTAACTTCGGTTGTAAAAGATCTGTACTGTAACGACTGTAACGAAATGGTGATTGGTTTGAAGAAAGAAATATACTCACTCAAGTAATAAAATAATAAGAATTATTTACGATACTACGCTTCATATCACTGTTTAAAACATGGATAAAATGTTATAATGTTCTACCTACTACAATCTATAGTGCTAACGAGGAAAAAGAGAAGGTAGTAGTAGAGTACCACTTTATTTATTTATTTAAACTTCATTGCACATACAAAATGTATACAATTGGTGGACTCAATGGCTAAAGGTATTCTCTATCAGTCAACCATAAGGCCAAACAGAAAGAAAAATGAGTAGGTGCATATCAGAAAGAAACAACAGAAATACTAGGATGATAACAAATAATTTCAAAAGAGGATAAATTTGCACCTCATCTGTATAAATCATCCTCAAAAATCTTCAGAACCAGAGTTAATAAAGTGCATAAAAAAAGGTGATACTATAAATTATCTATCGATCGTGTAAATAATGAAAACTTTTTGTCTTTTTCAAGTATATCATCATATCTTTTGATCTATGAGATCTACTGATGATGATGATAAATATCAGTTCAGTATCAATATTTCCTTTAGTAACGAAAGGGCTGCCTCCTTGCCATGAGATCTGGTCAGTCAAATTAAACGTTATTATGATCGCTAACAGAACGTGTCCGTTCAACCGTATTATTTTAGAAAAAATAATCGTTTTTTACAGAACAGTTAAAACTAAACCTAGAAACACTGCATTGTATCGACAGGTATCCTATCAACAGTATATTGTTTTACTATATAAAAGCCGATACCGGGGTACCTAGATAAGGATAACATTGTCACGTTTACCTGCTCACTAATGACTCGTTATCAATAAAAATTATCGGAAGAATGTCTGTCACCACATGACGGTTGGCACTTGGAACTATTAACAATTCATAAACACTACCGAGCACAGTGTATTTTAATCGGTGGAGTCAGACAGTACTCCAATCAGAATCAAGACCAAGCAAGATGGAGCTACGACCTATTAGATGAGATGCGGATGTTGTGGGACCACTCTTCATGAACTATCTCAGCAGTGGCTTGTCTTTCGGCTGTAATAATAATTTTAATATCTAGGTCGAAGAAGTCTAGGAAAGCAGTCGTCACGGGGCCATTATCCCCCAACTGCTACAGAACACTCTAGAAGAGTATTCTATAGTAAACGTATCCTTGTTAAGATATACTAGCAGCAGAAGAAGCTGAGCAGTCGAAAAAGATTAAAATTACTCATACACGGTCCCGCTCCCTTGAAAATAAGACCGCGTGTAAGTATTGAGCTCATCAACCTGTTAGTAATTGCTGCTGCGGACTGTACTCAATGAACTAAGGTTTGAATACACTTTCTGTCCACTTGTTTGTTAAATGACAGGCAAGTGACAGTGGCCACCTAGTTGCTAGTAGTCGTGTAATCTATGACAGCTATTGATGCTTTAATCTTTTATGGCATGTGCACACTATGTGTATGACTGTATTATTGACAAGGTTTTCTAGCACGGTAACGTGATTTCACATATATGATTGTTTAACTGTACTCCTTATTTCTTCATTTGTCTGTTGATTGTATCTCCGCATTGCTGTTGCTTCCGCTAAGATGAACCTGTGATATTATGCTATGCTCGTTGAAAAAAGTAAATTGCTTCCTTATGCTACTTGTAGCCTTAGTTTATATTTGCCTTATATGGATCATCATGTCAGCAGTCGCTAGCAACGTCCACTACGCACACATACACGCTAACTCCAAGGTTCGCCACAAGCACCGATTTAGAGCCACCTTTTGCTGATGGTAGGACCAGGTGCAAGGTCAGTAAGGATAGCTACCACCGAATTCGCTAAACTGCCGCCTAATGGCAGCGCTCGCACTGTTATGTTCTGGTAAGGGAGTTAGACGGCCAGTAAATTAGTGGCATAGAGGCATTCCATCTTAGGCCTTAGAGTTGGCACCGCGTTCGAAATCATTATGATGTCTTGTGCCCATGGGCTGCAGTGACCGCTTACCATACAGATAGCCTGTGCGCTAGTTTGCCTACAAATCACGTAAATAAAATCTATTGAATTCACTTAACCTTTACCAGGTCGCCTTTACCATGTATTTCGTTAGAGGTTAACTGACAGCTCGTGAGCGTTACTCCGCCGTACGGTTATTCAAAAACTTTCTAGGGTACAATACAATACAATATTCTTCATTGAACACCACACATGAGAAAAAGGTACAAAAAAATGTAAATGGTAACAAAAACATCAGAGGTATGGTATACAGCAGTGGATAGTTCTGGACGAAGAATACATGTTAGCAAAAGTAATTGATGTATTTTCAGCTAACACCTGCTTCAGAGTTTTTTTTGTAGTAAATTGTAGACTGTATAGACTGTTCGAATGCTAACGATGATGTCTAAGCCTAAGTGAAGGATCGTGAATTCGTGACCTATCTTCTGGCATAGATTTTTTTCACACAAGCTTGTTTTTGTGCTCTGATTCTTTAACAAAAGGTCAAATGACGCCGGACTAGAGCGGCGGGAGTCACAGGCGTGAGCGGAACAATACGAGAGATAATTCGTTATTCGTATCTTGAGCAAACGTGTTTGTATTCATATTTAATTAATGACTGTAGAAGTGTAGACATAGAAACTGTTGTTTTGTTTAAGGCCGTAGGCTGGCTGTTCGTGAAATTGAGCTAAAAGTGACATAGCTTTACTGAAAAATTTGCCAAAATATTTTTTCATGTCAGCAAAACCTTCTCAATTGGTGCGAAAATTTTACCGCTAAAATTAGAAATTATCATCTTCATCACCTGCGGTATTAGGCTTAGTTAGACCCATATTGGCACTTTATCTGTCAGAGGAGGCATGTGCGCAGCAGTGGGACGCAAATAGGCTGTAGTAGTAGTAGTAGTACCATCAAAACGTCTTCTCAACTTTAAAGAGGCCGGATGCATGTGGCGCAAGACCATGTTTAGGACAGCCTTTCTACGAGGCCTACGTCCAGCAGGGGACGTTTTTCATAATGTCTTCTTAAGTTGACCTTCAAAATTTGTTTTGAATGCCTCTTTTCTCGTGGCGTGCACTCCACGAGCGGTGACGGCATAGTCGTACCTATGTCCCGCGTAATTGCACGTTTCACGGCGAGGAATTCGTGTCGTCTTAAATACTACTTCTTTTTGTCACTCGGCACTCATTAGCTTGACTGTTCTGATACGATTCATGTTTAATTGTGTAGAACCTGGCTTATAAAAGGACCTTCATCAAGCTCGTATTTGAGATGCGTCTTATTATAAACTCTTTCTTAGACTATTCTTGAAATTAGTCAATGGTTACAGACTTTTCTTCTTCATCATGAAATTGCCGTACTGTGCACATCCACCATTGGAGTGCCATCTCCCCCTTACGGTAGCCCCCAACCCAAATACTGCAGACCTGGATTTATCCATGATGCTACTATCTTTAATTTTAAATATATGTAGGTTGGTTAAGGCCTCGCTCGAGAGACCAGCGGAAAGATGCGCGGGCCGTTGGTCAAGCGACAAAATTACACATTTTTAAATAAGTTTTTATGAAGTATAGCGTTTTCTCACCTAGTTCAATACATCGTGGCATCGCCGGTCCTTGGAAGAGGGCTTAAAAATGCTTAAAGTCCTGGAAGTACCTATGTTTTTTTTTAATTGTAGTGTAGCTTGTTGTAAGTCCCCAATCCGCACTGGGCCCACGTGGGGACTATAGCCCAAACCCTCTTGTGATGAGAGGAGGCCTATGCCCAGCAGTGGGTCGCAAATAGGCTGTAGTAGTAGAAGTAGTGGCTTGTGTTCAACTATCAAATCATAACGTGCTACTTAACGGTTTTCGATGACTATCAAATCAAGCTTGTATTCTATTTAAATGACAATTTAATTACTTAGAGTTTTCTTTAATGATACTAGACGACTTTATTGTAAACGTGTCTATGTTCACTGTAAAATGAATACTAAAAGTATCATGTCATGTGTTTTTACGATTCTATTAATTTAGCCTTCATAATTTCGAATCTAATCCACTTCAAGTCAAAAACCTTTTGAATTTTGTAATAATCTTATCGTTTGTATTGTTGATAAAGATATTGATAACCAATCGTCTTTCCAATAAATACTTGACGTATCCAATGGAGTTGTGAGGTGATAAACTGCGAGACTTCACGCTTTAACTAAATTGAAGAAAATATAAATACAAGTCACAAGATTTTATTTTATTCACTGGCTTCTGCCTGGTACTTCGTCCGCGTGGAATCCCTTCAGAGCGGACACTTTACTTGGAAGGTCTAGACTGAAGTGAACTCGAATCTTTCGCGGCGATGATTTTAGATGCCTACTATGCTTTCCCTTCAAACGCTGAAATTACTCTGAGCTCATCGTGAACAGAAATGTAGACGACATTTTTAGATATTTCCCGGAATCAAGGCCAAATTTGTGCTCTCTAGACAAAGACGTGCACGTTATGTGGCTGAAATGATAAGACAGCATCCAGCTGTCTTGTTTCGAGTCTAATGAGTGGTAATGGGACCCGGGGTCGGTGACCGAGCGCGGGTCAAACGGTGTACCCGCGTTTTGCAATACTTAGGGTGAGTTGATTCATGCATAGTTGACGAACTCCTGATCGTTAAATATGGCCGCCGAGCTGTCATTCCATTACAGAAACGTCATTTTGTCCCATAGTAAAATATTTAACGTTAAACGTTTATTTTAACGGGCGGTTTGAATCAACTACCCTTAGGGTTGGTTGAGTCAAGCACAGTTGACGAACTCCTGGTCGTTAAATATGGCTGCCGAGCTGTCAATCCAAACAGAAACGTCATTTTGTCCCATAGTAAAATATTTAACTTTAACGGACGGTTTGAATCAACCGAGCCTTAGTGTGTACTTTTTAGCTAGACTCTAGAGACTTATTTCTATAAATATTGGGAAGATTAGGAAATAGATGAAGAGAGTTGTCTGGTACAATCACTTGGAAAATTGTATAATGTCGGAAAGTGATCATAATATTTGTTACCACTCTCTGATGTTGTTGAAGTAAGTAAAAGCGCGTTTACACTTGCATTAAAATTTGCAGGTGAACTAATTGTGATCAGGTACATTCTTAATAAAGTAAATTAACCATGTTTAAGGTGATCATAATTATAATAAATGATCTTGTTTATCGACCTAAAACTGTCTGGCTCCAAGTAAACTGGGTCATATTTAATTTAAGAAATAAAACCGTTTAAATTATTTGTTTTTGTTGCTTCTGCTAATTGAACTACGTGCCTATTCACGTCACGCATATATTGTTATCAGATATAAATAGCTAATTTGATGCTATTTTTATTTTTATTCACTAGAAACTGATTGAATCATAGACGGAGTACTACCCCATATCTAGTAGCTAAAGACACTAGCGCCATCTCTATTATGATCGCGTAATTGACGTACTCGGATATAATTCCTCATGATGTAAGTAAACAGTGAGTCATTGTATCGATGACGCAAACATGACTACACCCATTAGTCTATGATCGTAAGTCGTTACACTTGGCTCAGTGTCATAATGGACTCAGTGACACACCTGTACAAGTTTATCCTGTAGAGAAGGCAACTTGTAGCAGGGTCTAGTCCAAACAGCTTTTTAAATTTACAAATGGAATTCAGCCAGAATGTTAGGAAAATTGCACCTATTTAAATTAAAAGTTGTAGCTAATTGTCTCACAATTGTATTTCAAATTAAAAGTTTATTTAATTTTATATTTACTTTATTCACATCATTTTGGTAGCAAGTATGGCAGGTACGAAATATTATACTTTAATAGTACATTGTGTATTAAGGGCGGTAAACGAGGAATTGTAGTCTAGGGCATTTATAAGCCCGAAACCGAAGTTAAGCCGGCCACACACTTTAGTTTATAATCGATGGTTATGCTTGCACAGTTAATTTGTGCCGGCATAACCGAAAAATATCAATTTGCATATTTCAAATTTTACTTGCGCAGGCAAGGAGTCTTGCCATACACACGAGCAGCACAAATGAACAGTGCAGGCATAACCATCGGTTCTAACCTAACGTGTGTGGCCGGCTTTAGAGGGCTTTAAAAGGGCTCGAGACTGCAATTCCTATACCGCCCGTGATACACACAATGTTTTTCATCACAACGTTTTTCATAGCAGCTAGCAAATTTAGCTGTATTTCTGCCCGATACGCCACATGTTTTTAAATATTTCAATATCCTTTCCGCGTATTATAAGAGCCGAAAATATAATCTATTAATAACTGAATTATGGTTTTCTACACCCGGTTGTCGTTAAAGGCAATGCGGCGTGAACAGACTAACCACTTTATATTAACTGCGAAGTTAACTTTATGGCTTTCATACTAGTGGTCAAGGGGTTACGGGACTTATGAATAGGAAATCTGTATTTTACAGCGCTATATTACTAATCTTAGGTTCAGTTTACACTTTGACAGAGCCTTCATCCTGCTTACACCAGAGCAGTGATGTCGTCGAGCTAAACGGTCAAAAGATCGGGCCATCTATCTAATAAATTACAAGTTCTATATTTTAACTATGTGGCGAAATATTGAATATGCTTAAGTAGATAAATAACCTATCAAATTTTAGTTTAAGATAAAGTATTAAGGCTGCCTTATCGTCTCAGTCAGTCATCAAGTCTTTGGTATATTTCTTGCGTTAGGTTTCCAATATAAGGGCCTGATTTTTTGCCCGTACGGTATTTTATTTAGAGTCGTAAAAACAAAACCGGGCGAACAAATAATTTCATTCAAAAAAATCTAAAGGTAAAATAATATTCTTATATTCGATAAGGTCTAGTGAATTGAACTCGATTTGAATACGATATCGACTAATCTCTAACATCGCTACACTCAAAGGGATCCCTCCTACACGCCGTTGACTCAGCATTTTGTGGAGCGTCATTTTCTTTGAATAGAAGACGCGACCTCATACTGCGATACTGCGCTTAGAGCTAGGGCTGACTTCAAAACAAAATGAACATAATTTGTACAGCAAATTTTGGCCACATTGGCAGTTTTCAATGTAACACCGCTTCAGAAGGTGCAGGTGTCTGAGGTGTCACTGTAAATAGATCCAAGTGATTAATAAATGGGTCTCAATCTAAAACAAGAAACTGACTGACTGACTGATCGATCAACGCAGAGCTACTGGTCGTAGAGAGCTGAAATTTGGCATGCAGGTTCCTTAGGGAGCGTAGGGGACCACCAAGAGAGGATTTCCCGAAATTCGCACGGGAACGAAAAAAACGGGATTTTGCATTTTAATATTTCTGCGCATACGAAGTTGCAGGGAAAAGCTAGTTATAAATAAGAGTTCCGTCTTGAGATCATTCTAAGGCAAATGTCTTACGAAACGTCATCTTATGATCGACTTGAGATGTGCATATTACTTCGACCCCTAGTTTTAACTATTCATTCGGAAGATAGGTGATCGTAATTCAATTAACTAGACGCTCCAATTAATAATACGAAAGAATGAAAATAAATACGAGAAAAAATGGTAGTTAGTGCAGTGGTTTCAAAATGACCGTAACTCAATGTGTGAGGCATTAAAAGCAGCACTTTTCTTCCGTTAGTCAGTACCGTATTGTGAAACGATACACGTTAAATTTACTAAGACACCGAAAACATTTTAAACCAGTCGGCAACCCTATTCGTCCTTAAGGCGCTCCATTTTCCAGAGGTCATACAAGCACGTCGAGTGTCTACATACGAACATTCGCACGGTCACCGCTCTCCGCCACGGAAATAGTCATGACGTCTGTGGAAATGGAGCTGTCGTCGTTACGATTATGTACGGTGAGTGAGATCAAGAATGTGAAGGACGAGGATGTTAAAAGGATACCACGAATCTCAATTTCATTTCCATACATAAAATTGCATTCATTTAGAAATCTCAAAGAAATTTGTTGACGTTACCAAAGACCGAAGAGCTGTCAGCTTCTTCGCTCAACGTCCTTCGCCATTCAACGAGGAAATGCTTCCAGCATCTTCGGTACCATGCCGCGGGGGCAACATCCAGATTTAATTAAAATTTTTATTAGGTAATTTTCCTACCCTACATACCTATGTATATTCATGGTTCCTGTTAAACACGCTTGGACTGATTTTTCAACGTATTTCGACGGTACATTAAATCCCTATTTCGTGTTCATTACCGTAATCATGACATCTAATTAGGGCATGCAATATCGGACGGTTTTTCGATTCCGGAATTGAGTTCGAGATTGTCCTTCAATTCCGGAATTCCGGAACTAGTTCCGGAACTGGTGAAGTCTTTTTCTCATTACGTTTTTTTGTAATTCAATCAATATAGGGCAAAATAAAGCTAGATCTGGTGATCAACATTTTATTGTTAACAATCAACATACTTAAGTAATTAATAGATACTTGATTTTTCTACTTCAAAAATAAGAATCACTAAGTTCTATCACTCAAAACAGATAAAAAAATTGCAAAAGTTTTATTATTTTGTATGCAATATACATTTGTTCGAGTGGTCAACAATTTTAGTGCCATCAAAAATTCTACCTTTTGGCAAGACCAGCTAAAGTGGTTCCTCCAGGTAAAAGTCATATTAGCACAACAGAAGACAGGAGATCTGACAAATTACAAAATTCGTCATGACAAAACTGAGACAGAATGTTATTTAAAAGTTCAGCAAATTGCGGACATACCAGAAAAAGATAAATACGAGACAATCCAAGGTACAAATACTACAGAAATGGATATCCGTTATGGAACCAGAGTCTACTTCAAAACGTTAGTCAGTCAACCCTTAAGGTTCTTTTACTATTGAAGGATTTGTAGGTCGTAAGGAAGGACATGATAATTTCAAGCTTTTTCTAACCCTGACATGCTGAAAAATAGAAGAGTCCACAAAACGCAAACCTCCCTCGTGCCACGAACCCGTGCTCAGCTCACGGATCTCACAGAGCCACGCTGACGTAATAACGTTGTAGAGGTTACTTCGAAACGATGTTTTCGTTTTGATCAATTAAATTATCACTTGTGAGATTACTTGAAAATCACTTTTTAAGCATTATTCGATGATGTATGGTGTTTAAAGATAATAAGTTCATGCTTGAGTAGTAAATTCAGTTGAATCGTTTTCATGGAAAGAAAATGGAAATAAATATTCGATTCACAATCCAGAAGTACTGAAGTGGTTTTCAAGATGCATACAACTAAATGATCATTGGTTCATCCAGTTGTTTAATTGAGATCCCACTGAATCTATTGATAACAGAATCATCCCAGATCCAACACCATGACTTATTGAACAATATTAATATGGGTCTTCCATGACGCAAGAGGGGCAAATGGTTGTTTCTTCCATACATCGAAATATCCATCGCCGATAAGAAAATCATCCCAGATCCAACACCACGAATTATACTGCAATATTAAAATGGTTCTTCCATCTGACGCAAGAGAGCCAATAGGCTGTTCCTTACATACAACGAAATATCCATCGCCGGACCAACAAAGTCCAAGATTATCAAAACAGGAATGCAAAACCAGGTTCTCAGAGAATATTTTGCGTCAAACGAACAAACAAAGTGAGATAACGAAGGATATTTATGGGGAACACAAACACATGACATACCTAATTTTTCTGTGCTTATTTTGTATCATAATCAATATAATTATTTTAAATTTAAATCCAATATATTTACCTAATTTAATTCGTGTAAATTTTGGAAAATTATCACTTTAAATTAAGATCTAGTACAATTAAAACTCTATTTATTCAATTACGGAATTTCCGATATTGAGGGTCTCAATTCCGGAATTGTAATATCGGAAAAAAGGTCCGAGATTCCGGTATTTCGAAATTCCGGAATTCCGGAATGCAAGCCCTACATCTAATGTTGTCAAGCTATCTTTCCCAAGAAATGTACCTATCTGTAAATATAACATGACGCTGATACTACGTAGTTAAAGTCGTATATGTTTTTCACCTTCTACTTTTGCAGCTGTTACGATTTACGTAGTTAATTCAATTAACCAAACAAATATTAATTCCAGTACAATAGTTTACGGGACTGCAAGAGGATTAAACTAATTAAATTAATATAATATGACCTTACACATAATTAATAATTATTTTTTAATGTCACTAAGTAAAAACGACGAATCATGCTGTATTTCGATCTTCTAATGAACCACAGTATCTGAGATAAAAAGCATCATAAGTCCTACCCAGATTCTCAAACTATTTCTATACTATACCCATTTAAATCTATTCAGTGGTTTGACAAAAATACATAACAGACTCCCATTTACAATATTAACTAGCTGACCCCGCGGACTTCGTACCGCCTTAAGAGGATACATAAATAAAAAACCCATTTTTTAGGTGCGTAGAACTCGTAAAGTACTCACGTTAGGAGTCTGATTTTCGGATATGTGTATATTGATTATATACTTGAAGGATTGATCAAGGCCAAAACATGACTGAGATAATTTTGTTCGATAGAAAAAAATCACGAAGTCGCAGCTGCTATTATCTTAAAGCGCTTGAAGCTTCTTAACGACAAAGTAAAGGACTTCGAGACTTCCTTAAAAACTAGACATCTATATTAACTAAAGACTGATCAGACTAGATGACAATATTTATATATATATCAATTACAATTAATTTAATTCGGCTTTGGCGCTTACGTTGTTTTATTTCGTCCGACGTGCGCGCTGCCATCTCTTTCTTTCGTGCAAGGTCCCTATATACGCATCACTCTACGCCAGTCGGCCAGAAACCTTCGCTGCAGTAGGACCTGTGCTCGACAATCCCAGCTCCGTATCGCGCTCGTATGTAATCAATATTTCGTGATTATAAAGAGAAGTAAGCATGGGAAAGTTTAAAAAGAAGACGGCAAAGTGCCGGTAGTATGAGAGAAAGCAAAATTAAGTTTCTTATTTATTTATTACGATTTATTCGTGTAACCGCATTCAATATTGCTAATGGATTATGAACTGGAGAACTAGTCGTTTTAGTTAAAAATACTTACCTATCATTTATGGTTGACTTTGTGCGCGGCCTCGGTAGCCATGTAATTTCCTAATCAAGTAGGTATGAAATTTATGTATTTAGAAGGAAGCCAGCAATTGACAAGCTGGTATCTTTGGGACTCGCCTGTTTATCTCGACTTAGATCTGCCTTCTTTCCCCTGCATTACTCTAAACAGTAGTGAAAAGTCAGTACCTATACTTACCTATTCACAAAATAAAGTCGATGTGAGCATCTTTTACCTTCCTGAGTATAAAGATACGTGTAGGAACAATCTGTTGTACATTTACTTGATAGCCCAAACCTATTATTTATTACCTATCCATGTGTAAAAATATTGCGGTTCCAATATTATTACATAGGTACATATGCCTATTGAGTAGATAGCCTCCTTTTTTGAAGTCGGTTAACTATTCTCATTTCAAAATAGTATTAATTAAAATAAAACAGATATTCAGATAGATATTTACCTAAAGTTTGGCCGCGTGAACGGTAAGGGGACGGACTCAGTTTTTATTTGCCTATTAAAATTCCCGGGATTTCCGGGATTTCTAAATTTAGTAACCAGGCCTCGAAAAAGCTCATTTTAGTATTTCTATACATTTATTTATGACTAGCTCCTGCCCGCGACTTCGTCTGCGTGGAATGTAAAATTGCTGATAAGTTTTCTTTCCGACATCCGATTTTTATCAAACATAGCTTATATATTGCTCCAAATGATGCTCTATCTACCCTTGAAAATTGCATTCAAATCGGTTCAGTAGTTTCAGACACAAAAGATTTCTAAAAATCGCTGTTTTGTGGCCTACCATACATCTTTAGACCCCCTGTTCCTTTTTATTGAACTTTTCTTTCTATCTACAGACACGCCGGGTTCTATTATAGTATAGATAGATAAGTATTTTTAGTGTAGGACCCAATTATGAAAAAGTCTTCAAATAACGAATTCCGTGGGACCTGACCTACCTCGGCGATACGTATGACCGGTATGGCCTAAATCGGCACGTTCTTCAGAATACAAAAAAGTGGTTGTCACATCCTAAGTGTATATGAAGGGGGAAGCTACGACGTAACAAAGATGGCGGCCAGGATTTTTCTACTAGCGTTATTTCTCGGTAACTACTGGATCGATTTTATCAAACAAAGTGTCAGAAAATATGAAAGGTAATATAATATAAATTATTTTATGTCTTATATTTGTTCACATCAAGTTAATAGAAAATGAAATATAATCTGATTCGCCTAAAGATTGACTGGTAAAGAATGCCTTGAAGCATTAAGTCCGCCTTTTGTACACTAAGTTTTCCGTGTGCAATAAAGTTTAAATAAATAAATATTTATGAAAATTAACATTTTTATGAAAATTGATTGTTTTCTTTCAAAAATAATAGGATTACCGAATTTTAGTTTACCTATTATAAAAGTTGTAGAAAAATTCCTAGATTTTTAATGAATTTCAAATTATTACAACCGACCGACCTAAATTACCGAATAAACAGGTTTATACGATTTTAATGATTTCAAAGAAACGGCCAAGTGCGTGTCAAGAGCACAAAATGAGCTAGCTAGGGTTTCGAGTTTTTAATCTTCCAATTTACTTAGAACTCTGGATTCTCATGGATTGTTTTGTAGCAGAGACCAAGTTATGCTGGATTTAATTAATTAAACTCTAATTTAATGTGTTTTTTACCCCCGACGCGAGGGGTGTTATAAGTTCAACGTGTCTGTGGCTTGATTTTATCCGGCAACTTGAACTAACATCGTCGTATTTCATCTAATTTACAGAAAACTTTAACAAATTATATACTAAAACCTTACTCAGGAACCACTCTATGTATTAGTGAAAACTGCATTAAAATCCGTTCAATGGTTTTTGACTTTATCGTGAACATCCAGACTGACAGACAGACGCGGCGGGGGACTTTGTTTTATTATATGTATAGTGTTAGTTACACCATTTATAACTGGAGAACGGCTGAACCGATTTCGATGATCTTTGATTTTTTGGATTTGTCTCCGTCCCGATTAGCCCTTGTAAATAATATATTTATGAAGAATAATAAAGAATAAGAGGAATACGTGTACGAAATTTCAAGTTTCTATCCTTAAGGGTTTGGCCTGTGCGTTGATACGTCAGTCAATCACCTTTGCCTATTATATATACAGATTATATATATGTAAATTGATTATTATCAATTATGACTTTAAGGAAACCCATTTGAAGCCAATCCAAAACAAAACTCAATTCATTTCATTCATCTAGAACCGAATGTAAAATTATATATAATTATTTTAACTCACTGACTGCTAATAAGCTCTTCCGGATTATTTCTCATTTTTGGTCCTGTTCTTGGATTGCTTCGTTATTTACCGATCGATTGTAATAATTTGAAATTCATTAAAAATCTAAAAATGTTTGCTATAACTTTTATATTAAACTAAAATTTGATAATTCTGATGATTATCGAGTTATTTCTGCAAGAAAACAAGCAATTTTCCTAAAAATGTTATTTATCATAAATATTTCATTTTATATTAACTTTGCGTGACTAAATATAGGCAACAAAAAATCTACATTATATTACCTTTCATATGACACCTTATTTGATAAAATCGGTCCAGTAGTTACCAAGACATAATGCTAGTAGAAAAGGCCCAGCCGCCATCTTTGTTACGTCGTAGCTCTCCCTCCATACACTTGGGGGTGACAACTACTTTTTTTTGTATTCTAGAGAACATGCCCATTTAGGCCATATCGGTTGTACGTATGGCCGAGGTAGACCGTCCCACGGAATTCGTTATTTGAAGATTTTCATAACTCCTACACTAAAAATCCATACTAATATTATAAATGTGTTTGTTTGTTTGCTCGTCCTTCACGTCGCAACGAGTGGACCGATTTGGATGAAATTTGGTATGGAGATAGTTTGAGGCCCTGCAATAACATAAGATACTTTTTATTCCGATATTTCCACGGGAATGGGTTTTCCACGGGGCAAACCAATTTTTCAATACTTCTATAACTTTAACTGTCTGTATGTGTAGTCTGTGTGTGTCATCGGGTACGCAAATTCTAAGTCTACGCGGGACGAAGTTCGCGGGCATCGGCTAGTAATTATAATAAATAAATGTATATACCTAAATAAGCTATTTCGAGGCCTGATTACTAAATTTACGAATCCCGGAAATCCTGAGAATATTAACAGGCAAATAAAAACTGAGTCCGACCCCATACCGCTCACGCGGTTAAACTTTGGGTAAATGTGTATCCGAATTTCTGATTCCTGTTAATTACAGAATATATTCAATATCTACCTGATTTTTTAAATGAATAAGATTTTGTAATGAGAATAATTAACTGACTTCAAAAAAGGAGGTTATCTACTCAATACGCATATGTACCTATGTAATAATATTGGAACTGCAATATTTTCACATATGAATAGGTAATAAAATAATAGGTATGTATTTGGGCTATCAAGCAAATGTACAAAACATTGTACCTACGTGTATCTTTATAATCAGGAAGGTAATTGAGACGCTCACATCAACTTTATTTTGTGATTATGTTAGTATAGGTGTGTGAAGTCCCCAATCCGCACTGGGCCCGCGTGGGGACTATAGCCTAAACCCTCTCGTGATCAAATAGGCATTAGTAGTAGTAGTAGTAGTAGTATAGGTACTGGCCATGCCGGTTTAGGCCGTGCCGGTTGTACGTATGGCCTAGAGAGATAGGTCACACGGAATTAGTTATTTGAAGACTTTCTTTTTCATAATTGGGTCCTACACTTAAAATACTTAAACATGTTTAGTTCATAACTATGACTGTATACCTACCAAGGCATACACTAAATTTCGAAATTCCGGGATTCCCGGGACTTTTTTATAGGAACATTAAATTGAGTCCGGCCCCATACCGTTCACGCGGTCAAACTCTGGGTAAATGTGTATCCGAATTTCCGATCCCTGTTAATCACAGATATAAGATTTAAATTAATAAATTAATTTTATATCCCACTAAAATGAAAAAAAAAAATATATTCGCTTCTAATGTTTGTGTAGGTATATATAAATTTGTTATTTGTTTCGTACTTTGTATTGAATCCGAAAGTAATGACTTCGATATTTAAATCTACTTTATTTACCAAACTAGCGCAAAATCAGAATTAGTGTAGGTGTTTTGAATTTCGCGGGAACACTCGGGGGGAGCACGCCCCGCGCGGGACGCGACTAAGCCACGCCTCCATAGCTTCAACTATTTTTCAACATAGGCCCTTAAACCTCACGGAGCCCGAGACCTTTCCAACGAATGCAAAACCATGGAAATCGGTTCGTGCGTTCTGGAGTTATAGCGTCAGGGAGGAAAACCCGACTTATTTTTATATAGTAGATAGATATGAATTTGATAGGCGGCGCCTATTGACCTAAAAAACTATGCTTGTTACTAAGATTGCTGTAATTTCCGACTTTGTCGGCTGGGCTTGCAAATAGCAAACGGTCGGTTATTTATGGCTTCCTAGAAGATCGCTAATTGTGCAGTTAAATGTTATAGTGATTGGTTTTCCTTTATAGCTACATCACGTGATCATAAATTCTGTCGTAGAATATCGATGTATTTGTTATGTATCTTAAATGATACGATCGGTAAACTTTCAGGATCCCGTCCCATTATAGGTAAACAAGGAGCATTGGCCTCTCAGGTGCCAGGAGTACTAGCAAAAAAAATGCTCCTGCATCTAATATTAAAGTAATTAATAGTTAGTCTTCCAATTCAAACGGGAGCTTACTTTGCAGCTGCAGTGCCAAATTTAAGTCTCGCCAATATCTAAGTAATCTAAAACGCCGAGATTCGGACGCAGTTTAAGTGGATAAGGGGGTAGGTCAAGCCACTATGCTACCACTGTATGTCAAATACCAATTAACTTTCAAACCGAGCGAGACCACGAATATTCCAGGAAATCGAGCAGTTTTATTGTAAATTATTCTTAGCCCTTCTGAATGGGGGGCAGGGAGCGCGAGCCGGGAATAGCTTCTATTTCTGGTGGCTCCCGGTGGGATTTATTCACTGGATTCCACCATTTCCATCTGAATATGAACTCGATACGTTCACTGAAAGTGCATGCACTTCTATCTGTGAGGAACGCAATACTTCACCTCGTGTGCTTGGTTCTGGCCTCGACAATCGAATTCCTTTGCAAAAAGATATGAGGGTGTTTACGAGTAACTACTAATGTTCCTGATATATTGAAAGGATGTTTGGAACTGATGTTCGGGGAGGTCGCTCTGCTTTCTTATTCCATTTTCTTTGCCGATTGTTGTCTCATTGGTGTTTAATATGTAGAAATTAGTTAATGAATGAAATGACACATTTGACGTGATAGTTTCACCACCCACATGGGAAAATAATCAAAGCTCTCTAAATATCTAAAATACTTAGATGTTAAGCTTACCCAAATACTTACGCTACGCCACTACAGCCATAGCAAACAGGTTCAGTATTCGTTGACATATGATCCGAGGCTCATTCGGATGCCTTAACATGATTCCAAGTTATCGCCCAATCAGTGTTATGACACGTTAAGCGTAATTTTTATTGACATCGCTCGGCTTCGACCTCCATATGGGTCAACTGCAGCATGACACGCGGAAACAGCCTCGGGTAAACCAAACACCTTCGTCTTGCGGTTTTCTTACTGTGTTTGCTTAATCGAACTTCAATTTCTAGTACCACATAATGTACTATATTTATTTGATGTGTTTCTGATGTAAGCAGGATTGTTGTTTGGTGTGATTCTCCTTTCGTGACATAGACATAGACATAGACATAGACAAAACTTTAGAAATGAATGTGACCGCTTTAGAAAATGGTTTTTGATTTAACCTGTATGTATTTTTCATGTATTGTTTTGCAGGAATTATCTTATTACGACATCTCTAATCGATTACTTGTAAACAAGCCTTCTAATTGGTTTCGGCAATGTTAAACAAATCGATAACACGCAATCTACCTTATTGGAGTTCTATAGCTTCTTATTACGTGTTTTTTCCTACAGTCACTGTTTTTTCCATGATATATAATTTGTATAGGAACAGGAAAACTACCGGATATTACACTCCAGTTTCGTCTAGTTAATAACTCGTGACTACCTTTGTTGTGGCTATCCCTCACACCCGGCGTCGCGCAGTCTTCGCTCGCGTCCTCTCCTGCATGCTAACTACTAGCAGGCACCTAGAAAGTATGCCAGCTGAAGGACGAGGTTAGGATGTCATGTCAAGCAGTGTATACACACTGCGTCCCAGCCCTGATTTCGATTTCTTTTTGGATTCCGAGACTTTCGCTCTTTATGTCTAGCTTTATTACAATGGTAGAATTTGGATGCTACAAGACTTATCTTTATCAGTAGCATTGCCAGAAAAACAGTTGATTTCCCTCCACTATAAAGTGAAAGGAAGTGAAATAAGTTTATTTGCGTTAAATGTGGGTATTTACAAAGATGTCAGATTTTATATCAGTTCGCGCACACTTAGCTGCGTTTATCCGAGAGAATGAATTTGTTAGGAGTGTTAGGACTAATGACTTAACTAAGAAAGTACACTTAGTTATTTGCAAGGAGAAGCCGAATCCATTTCCAAGTCACGATCATAGTGAATCTTGAACGTGGTTTACGTGGTCCTTCGACGAGATTCGACTATTTATAACAAACATCATAGTTATTTACGAATTATGAGAATCATAACTCTTTCTGTTTCGTAACTGTTGCTATCAATTCTGTATCTTAATCTCCAGATAAATTTATCTTCGATATAATGCGAGACTCCGCTTTAGATAACTGTAAATCCCCAAAGAGAAATATTTAAAGCTTGAGGCGATCTTTTTTGCACTGCCATGCCACGTAACTTTATGAACACAGGTTATAAATACAGAAGACGATGAAGTTATTGCCAAAGTATGTACTGGTTTAGTAATTTATCGATTATTTTCATTGAAATAATCATGTTACAGTATATTTCTCTACAAGGTTATAGGGAAACGCTACTCCTACTTACAATACGTATGGTTGGATGACGTCACAAGGGTTACAACCGATGAGTCACCCCAGACGATACGCGCCAAAATTATGACTCAGTGCGTTCTTCGACAGATATGACTAGTTTTATCAACGCCAGGCTGTGTTATTGAAGGCTGCGAAGTGGAAATGAGGTTCTAAATTCAATGATGATTGTTATAAAACAATCACAATCGAAGAAACTTCCTAAACAAGACTGAATTCATATTCTTCGCCGGTATTTGGATGGAAATAGGTGCTAGCTAACCTGCCTTTTTGTTCAATTTCCTCCAATACGCACCAATCGTTTTACTTCTTGTTATATTTCATCATCATCATTCATGCATCATGCTCTACTCAAGAGTGGAATTCTCATGTGACTAGTCGTATTCCAAACCGTTAAAACTTGAATATTTTCAAGTCAAAAGCGATCAGGTTAATATCTTGAAACATGTATCATCTTCAGAAACTTTGTTTTCTCCGTCGAGTAGATTTTGGTCAAAGGTTTGTCTCTAAATTCGGATATAAACTCGTGTATTTATGTCTGTATTCATCGCATCTTATGGCATACTATTAATGCTTCACCACGTGGATTGAAACCGGTTTGGTACCACGAAATCAGAGGCATTCAAAACTATGTTTATGTGATGTCTTCACTTGAATATCGGGCGAATTATCAATGGCCACTATACCAAATTAATGGAGCATTTAAAATTGTTAAAATGAAGTGAAAAATCAATAAAGGCAATCGTAAATCAACATTAGTAACCTCAATTGATTGCGGCTCATTCTAACGCCTATAAATTTATATTGCGGCGGCCATTTGCATTTTTCCTCTGACCTCCAGCTTCCTGATCTTGAACCACAAACCGGCCGCGCCTGCTCCGATGGCGTCACGCGTCGTGCTTTTACGACGTGTAGGCAGGTGTGGAGCGTTGTCAAAAAATGTGACGTATCTAAGTATCTAACCACAGCCTTGTTCATAAAATCATCATCATCATCAGAGTGGTTTTACTGAAAATTTACCACCACATGATTCATTTTACCTAATAATTATGGACGAGCACATACCTCTATACCACTATAGCCTCTAATGGCAAAACGTCAGGAGAGCAATAAGGAAAGTCAGTTGCTGTTTGCAGCTGTCGACGTGCAAACGAACATTCGTTCTTGATATGGTCCTCAATTTGGGGGATTATGGGAATTGGTAAAACAATACGAAAATTGTTTTTTTTTATTATGTAATGATGTTTATTAAAATTTAACTAATTGCAAAAGCAGTATTAGCTTTTCAGTGGAACTATTTTTTCTTATCTATTTTGCCTATTTTTTCTTACGGTTAGTTTCTTAGGTTAGTATTACGGAAAATTCTGACAACAGCATCTATGATGGTGTAAATCCCAATATTTTTCATAACACGCGTCGTCTTTTGTTCCTTGATCGACATGTGTTTTAATAACAATTATTGTACAAAGGTCTTGTTTTTACTCCTAAAGAAATAAATGTCTGCATTGTTGTACTGATAAATTCCATTAATAATCTGCTATTGTAATATGAACTGAGCTTTCAAGCTTCTTTATACATAACTTGACGTTACATAGGTATTCAAAAGTCCGAGGTACCAGGGGCTATATTCGAAGTCTTAAAAATGATTCTCCCTGCTCACGCGTCAAGTTGAACTTTAAATCTAGCTGCTTAACGTTCACGCGACGCGTGAGCGATCCTACAGGGAGATCCCTATTTCAAGACTTCGAATGTAGCCCCAGGCTCCCATAAACGTGCGTAGGTGACTGCGATTTGTCTTCGCGATTCCGATTCGTGTTCGAGGGTCGACGCCCCCTTCACGGTTATGATTGCCTGGTACACGCGATGGCTAAAAAGCCATGTTGTGTTGTGATTGTTATGGATATTGATTTTTGTGAAGATAAGGTACCTAATCGAATAAGGTAGTGTCAATTTGAATTAACCATTGAGCTTTTCGGTGAAGGGAAACGTTGTGAGTTTGTGAGGAAACCTGCACGCATCTGCGAAGTAATTCAAAGATGCGTGTGAAATCCCCAATCTGGGCCCTACCCAATGGCCCAAACCCTCTCGCGATGAGAGGAGGCCTGTGCCCAGCAGTGCGACGCAAATAGGCTGTAGTAGTAGTAGTAAGTAAGGTAGTGTCGGACCTTACATGGTTGATTTTTGGCATCTTTTCTTTGTAATTTTAATCGTTTAAAAATAGTATGCATTTTTAATGTACTTACCAAGTTTCGAGTTCATCTATATCACATTATACTTGCATATTCTTGACAGCGGCACTCATATTTGAGACACGGTTCTAAATTGGATTGTACAAAACTGTTGGACAGAAAATGACTAATACAGTGTTTACTTAATTTTAGCTAAGAACTGTGCTCTTTATCAAATGAAATAAGTATACCTATGTCACGTCAGGCATGTTTTCCTGTAGCCTATACTAATTAGGCTGGCATTTTATCGCTCAACTTTGCTTAACCTTGAATATATTATTAGTACAATGGAATTGAAGCTTTATATTAAAGGACTACCCAGTTGACAATATTTTTCTAAAGCAAAATAAATAACTAGTGTTAAAATCTAAATTATACATACAATTCGATAACGCTGTTACCGGATCAGATAAGTATGTTTCAACACAAACGCCGCAACGTTTTTCAATGTGATTAGTTCATGTTCATTCGTTATTTTTTAATTTATCGTTTTGCGATATCGGCCGAACGACTCCCTTAATTTGCAAATATGCCTTCGTTTTTTAATAAGATGTAATGAATTGCATTACTAAAGTCTGCCTCTACATTGTAAGATTCGCTTGCGCTCTAGCATCAATAGACCCTTCAGAAGTTTTACTATCTTACGAGCCAACTAACGTAATGAGAGGCCTGTCCAGGCAGCAGTGGGACGTGTAAATATGCTGTTGGAAAGATATTGAAGTAAGATCAGGCCACGTAAATTGCTGGTTTTACGAGAACTCTTAATATTCGTATCCTCAGTGAATAAGCAGTGTACCTACGTTTACTGGCGTGCCAGCACTGGCTCAGTGTAAACCTGGCCTACCTCCCCATAGAACACCGTATTTGCTTTACGATTATTGCGAAATTGACTTTGCAACCACAATGTTGTACGTATGGGGAAGGAAAACATTGATTATTCAACATGCACACCGCAAACCGTTTTAGGGTCTCTTGCGGAGTCTTCAATCTGAACTTGGAATTGGAACGTGTAGAGTAGAGTAGTGAAAAGAACAATCTTCAGAAGAATGCACCTATCATTTAAGTAATCACCTTTGGCAGATCAGGTGAACATACAAAAATTACAAAATACTTTATTAAGTAACTTATAAGTGTATAGAAAACAAAGTTGAGTTAGTTACGCCACTTACTCGAGAACTACTGTTCTGGTTGCCACAAAATTTGTTATGGGGGTAGAATTATACCACGGGTCAACAGTCAACATATAGGCTACCTTTACCCCGGAAAAACGCTAGTTCCCGTGGCGACTCTTCGCGAATTCCATGGGATTGTCGCGAGCAGAAGCTACAGTTTAACACCCACTCAACACTACAAATCTTTCTAATGAAAATGCATTGACAATTTTATGTTCGTTTCTTCCTCTAATCGCATCATCATCTTGTCAATTGTCTCTCTTTTGTTACCTAATGATTACGAGATAACTTCGAGGCGGTTATATCGCTTCATTCTCACCCTGTTTTAATGTTCTAAAGATGCTTCTAGATGTCATCCGTAGAGCAGAAATTATGTTTCATTGGTATATCTTCCTAGCTTTCTTGTGCATTCGACCAAATGTTATAATCTAGTGCAACAGTTACGATTGTTGCAAGCGATGCAATGTTTTCCTTATGTTTTTGTTTTGCACCGTAACGACGTATGAGATCGGCGCAGGAGACGGTTATATCACTGTTGCGTCACCGATGTGACATGATAGTCGCTTTGTCTAGAAAACGTTAGGATTTAACGAGGTTCTTTTATTGCCCGACAAATAGGCAGACGGCCCACCTGATAGAAGGTGCCCACCGTCTATAGACATTTAGCAACAAGAGATGTCACCTATGCGTTGCCAGGGCCTGGAACTCCATCTCTAAATCAGTGGGGCTGCGGCGCACGCTATGCAATTAGCTTAAGTTTTGTTTACACGATTAGTGCGAGTCAATACAGTTTTACTAAGCAAGCGAAAAATCGGTGATTTTTGTATACGTTCGCTCTTGTACTAAGCAGTGCTAGCAAGGAAACAGTCTATTGACTATTGAGGAGGTCATATCTTATTAGATATGACCTCCTTCGATTTTGTAAAATTTCTATGCAGATAACGAACACTTTTTGTGTACCCTACCCACAGTGTACCTAATGGACGTGCAAGTTGATTCATGCATAGTTGACGGACTCCTGGTCGTTAAATATGGCCGCTGAGCTGTCATTCCATACAGAATCGTCATTTTATCCCATAGTAAAATATTTAACTTTAACGGACGGTTTGAATCAAACCGCCCTTAGTGGTGAATTGTAAATTTTGAATATCTTGCTATACTTAACTACATAAATAAATACATGTCCACAAATTCCTTGTAGTTTTCGTTATTTGGGAACATGAAAGGGTGCGTCCAGATCTAGCGAATCTGCCACCTCTGGACGCTTCCAAAGACTTAAAGACTTTCTGCAATCCAGCTAGACCTAAAGCCAATCTCTCTTCACAGGTTCAAAAACAACAAGATCTACACTTACATCGGGGAAGTGCTGGTGTCTGTCAACCCGTACAAGACCCTGGACATATACTCGGCGCAGGTCATGGCCCAGTATCGTGGCCGGGAGATGTTCGAGGTCCCGCCGCACGTGTACGCTGTGGCTGATGCATGCCAGCGCGTGCTGAGACAGCAGGTAACTTGGATCAGGGTTCGAAATTATCAAGACAATAACGCTTCTTGAGAATTCATCATCATCATCATCATTTCAGCCGATAGACGTCCACTGCTGGACATAGGCCTCCCCCAAGGCACGCCACTCAGACCGGTCCTGTGCCACTCGCATCCACCGCGTTCCCGCGACCTCTACAAGGTCGTCACTCCATCTTGTCGGAGGCCTACCGACAGCTCGTCTACCGGTTCGCGGACGCCACTCCAGGACTTTCTTGCCCCATCGGCCATCAGTCCTGCGAGCAATGTGCCCCGCCCACTGCCACTTAAAGTTCGCAATTCTTCGGGCTATGTCGGTGACCCCAGTTCTACTGCGTATATCCTCATTTCTGATTCTATCACGCAGAGAAACCCCGAGCATAGCCCTCTCCATTGCCTCTTGAGAATTATCGGATAATTATCAGATAATTATCACCAGTATAAGAAATTCGTGTGTTATATTGTTTCATAAGAAATTCCGATGTTATTATTGTTTCATAACCAATTCTAACAAAAAAATTGGTTGTCTGTAATGTCGGTTTACGGACGATAATTGATAACGTCACGTAACGCTACAACGCTACTATGGCGTCATGTTTTTTTGGGCGCAGCCGGCGTTCATCAATTTATGACGGCGTTCGTCAAAAATAAATAAAAACAAATAGACTCGGATAGACGCAACGCTATGAGAGGCTACGTGATGAGAGGCCTGTGCCCAGCAGTGGGACGCAAATAGGCTGCAGTAGTAGTAGTAGTAGACGCAACGCAAGTGTGGAAAATACACGTTCGAATACTTCGAAAACAGTTCACTTTCACGAGCGTATTTATTTTGTTATTATCAATCGATAATTATCCTTCTGTTATTATCACGATAATTATCATTTATAATTAATCTTTCGAACCCTGACTTCGAATAAAGGTTCTCAACTTCTTAGGCATCACAACAGTCTATTTACGTAATTTTGGGCACAGAGTTCTCAACACGACAGGCTTTTGTGCACGGTACTAATCCACCTATCGTACCAGTAGCGAAACGTACCGCCCGCCCGAATCAACGCAGGATACCTCACTCAGCTCACGGCGAACGTGCGCGTCTTTGTACACCATAATATTTTAGTGTGCCGTTTACGTTCGGTTTGTATGGAGGGTTGCGGATGTGGTTATAGCTTAACCCGGGCCCTGTGCGGATTGGGGACTTCACACAGATCGTAAAATGGGGGCTATCGCGTGTGTATTTGCCACTGGAGGCGCTAGTGTCGCGTGAGGTCCAATAACATTCAGTTTTCACTGGTTTTGGCGGGCTTCGTGATGTAAATCATAATTTCTTTAATTTACCTGTTGAGAAGTGATCTCCTTTGTGAAATTATCGCAAATATGGATTATTTGGCGATGAATGTGAACGCTTGAAAAAAAAAACTTTTTTTTTTCAAACAAACGGAACTCCACTACGTTGCGGCATAGCTACTCGATACGATGATAGTTATTTATAATTAATAAACTTAATGCGATACAAGATTGAAAACTTTGTTTCGGCGGCGATCTTATAAAGTCGCCTTTGGCAGCTATACCACTGGACCTTAGTCCACAGTGGCGCCAACTGGTGAGCAATGAAACGATAGCCCCCATTAACTTCGCAGATGAGTGTAAGTTTTCACTCGGCCCACAGAGAAATCATAGGTAGAAACTAGGCATTCAACAGGGAGGGATGGAGAAAGAAAGGGGAGGCCTTTGCCCAGCAGTGAGTACCTACATGAGGCAATGAAAAAGTAATTGGCAAAAAAATATCGACCTTAATTTGTAATTGATGCACGAAACTACATTGGACTTCAGATTTCAATCGATTTTCGAAGATCTATCTAACTAAAGCACGACCAGAAAAATAAAAAACCTGCTATAGGGGCGTTAAATTAGCAATAATTATAGCAACACTAAGCGTTGGTTCATTCAAGTACAGTTGACGGACGGTCGTTAAATATGGCCGCCGAGCTGTCATTCCATACAGAAACGTCATTACCGGCCCTACCTGTCATGTTGACATTGACAACAAGGTCGGTAATGTTATTTAGAGGAATAGAGTCCATTCCTTCAGACTTTTTCTATGACAAATACTTTGTCGTATTGTAAAGCACTTTTCTTAAGTGACTTTTAATAGTTTTCGGCATTTTTCACTCACGAAATCCAATAAATAAACCACGCACAATCAACACTTCACTTTGACTGTAACGTCCTAACGTTACTATTGCCAGTTGAAGAAATCAGTTCCAATAGTTATCCTTATCTACAATATGGCGAAGCTTTTTATTTTTCTGGTCGGGCTTTAAGATGATGTACGGCTACAAAACGAACAATTCCAATTCATTTTAAAAGGGAAACTATGTTGTACTTCTAGACAATTACCCTCGTGAGTCCGACCATATGGCGTGACAGTGTTATAGGGCGTTCAAGGGTGCTTAGGTGCGAGTGTGATAAGGGGTGCCCGCCCGATATGCTTCGCTGCGCAGCACAAATAAAATGACACTGTTTCAATGAGGTGCACCGTATTCTTGCGCGCTGACCAGTCGGTGACATTGTCGTTTGTGGTTTGGCTGTCAATGTCACTGTCAGTTTCACGTTTCGGAGTCCTGAGTGTTAACTTTGACATTGGCGGAATCATCGACAGTCTCGATGGAGCCATAAACACAAGAATTGAATTGTCCTGAGTGTTGCCAATTTAGCATATAATATGGCACATAACATGCTAAATTGGCAACACAGCACCTCACGCGACTCGAGCGTTTCTAGCGGCAAATTCATTTGAGGTGACCCACATTGAATAAAAAAAACATGATACGTTGTCTCAGCGTAGACAACCCGTATTTAGGCTGAAGTGATGACGAAATTGATGAATAAATACTAAATTATAAACTCAGTCGTTAGTTAGGTCAAATTCCTAAACTCTATTGATAATTATGACACGTTCGGAACACAATCCGTACTTGATGCTATTTGCCAAGAATGCATGTCATCATCCCGTAAAGGTTCTTGTGAATGCCACTACTATGACGTGTTTTTGAGCTACGCATACCATTCGATAGTTCACGTCAAGAAAAGGAAGCTCTTTGAGGGCACATAGACTGATAAATGATAAATTCAAGTTGTATAACTAACTTTGCGGGAAACCGGTGGAAGCAAGTAGCACAGGACCGGTCTGAGTGGCGAGCCTTGGAGGAGGCCTATGTCCAGCAGTGGACGTCTTTTGGCTGAAATGATGATGATGATGATGAACTAACTTTGACGATTTCATTCCATACCTCAAAATCCGCACGTATCGCGCCCGCATACTCCTGCATCAGCTATACCGATAGTGAATTAATAAGCATATCTCATTCATCATAATCGGTAGGCCTCCAACAAGATGGAGCGACGACCTCGTGAAAGTCGCGGGAAACCGGTGGAAGAAAGTAGCACATTACCGGTCTGAGTGGCGAGCCTTGGGGGAGACCTATGTCCAGCAGTGGACGTCTTTCGGCTGAAATGATGGTGATGATGATGATTCATCATAATAGGTATTCATAATAATTATGGCAGCTTTTATCACTACGGTTACCTACAAGTGAATTATTTCTATTCGAAATTTTAGAGTAGGTAGGTATTCAACTCAGTTGGCATCTTAAGATTTAAAACGCACCTATATTCTATTTTGAAGAATAAATAATCACAGAGCTTGTCGGAATTTCCGACTCTGAAATAAGGTGGAAAATTATGACGAAACTGCCGAAACTGGCATGCTTCTGTGAAGTAATTCAAAGATGTGTGATGCCCAGTAGTGGATCGTAAATGGTCTGCCGTCCTATATCATTATATATTGCGTTTTTACAAAGTAATGCCAATTTGCTCCTATATGACCTCCCAGAGTGCCCTTTACGTGCTGTAAAGGACCTTCCCAAAGGCCATTAGGACGCGCCATTGTCTCTGTAAAGGACCAAAACTCCTTTGTGATGCTAAACGAAATGGATACTTTGTACTCGAAAGGGTTGTGTTATGTTTTATTGTTTTGGTTTAGTGCTTTAACCGATGGAATGTTATGCGTTTATTTTATGATGAAATTCGACCAAAATTTTAAACTTATATTTATGTCGAACAGAACACTCCATCTAAGAAACCAAGTCCAGCAATTGACAGGATAATAATTCTTGACATTATTCATCATTATCATCATTTCAGCCAAAATACGTCCACTGCTGGACATAGGCCGCCCCAAGGTGCGCCACTCAGACCGGTCTTGTGCTACTCGCATCCACCGCGTTCCCACGACCTTCACCAGGTTTTCGCTTCCATGTTGTGGGAGGCCTACCGACACCTCGTCTTCCGGTTCGCGGACGCCAATCAAGAACTTTCTACCCCATCGGCTATCATTCGCGTGCGAGTAATGTCTCAACCGTATTGCTCATGTTGAATACACAAAGTTCGAGTGTCCATTAATGGTGCACTGTCCATTACTGGTGCCGTCTCACCATACCCCAGTAGAATAAAAGCTCGCATTCTCGCAAACTTGTTGCATAAGCACATTGTATGACGTAAACACTGTCTAAAGTGGCGTCGAGTCCTGCGAACTACGGCTTCACGCCGCGTTTCTGCAGCTTTGTTGGATATTCCACGCTCCCCATTGTTCTTCAATATGGATGTTGCAGATTCAGGGTTGAACGTGGCAAAATTATTTTTCCTTTTTAGGGTTCCGAAGTCCACAAGGAACCCTTATAGTTTCGCCATGTCCGTCCGTCCGTCCGTCTGTCCGCACTATTGCTCGGAGATGCTTAGGTCTAGAGAGCTGTAATTTGGCATGAAGATGCATATTAGTTACGCTGACAAAGTGGTACAATAAAATTTTGAAATATATTTTTTTATAGGGTACCTCCCCTACTCGTAAAGTGGGGATGTAATTTTTTTTTCTTGCGTACCCCATGGTGCGGCATATCGTTGAATAGGTCTTAAAAAAATATTGTCGGTTTGTTAAAACCATTTTTTGATTAAGTGATGAGTTTGTGAAATATTAAGCTTTAAAGTGCTATTTTTTGTTAGAGTCACGTGTCCCCCCCCCCTGCCAGCTAAATGGTGGTATTTGGATGGCTGAAAAAAATCACGGTTGTGGCATATATAACGTAGTTGAAAGGAAAACTATCAGAGCTAAGTAGGCTGTACAAACTTACGAGTAATAGTCGACCAACTTATAATGATGATTTTTCTCGAGCGGCAGGGGCGTCGGGCGGGCACGTCATACTACAGGCTAGCTAGATGCTAATAAGTCTTAGTAAGGTACTGTGGGCATCCTCAACTTCGGAACCCTATAATTTGCGCGTGGCCCGACACGCACTTGGCCGGTTTTTTTTGACATATGTATGACTTTTCCCGAAGACTTCGTCCCGCGTAGACTTAGAATCTGCGTACCCGATTATACTATACATAGACGGTTATAGTACTAAGTTATAGAAGTATTGAAAAAGTTACCGTAAAAATAACGGGATAAAAGTATCCTATGTGTAAAGGTAAGATAAAACAGCCTGAGCATAGCGCGGGCGGGGCATACGGTGTTCATGTTAAACAAATGCAATCGATGCAAGCGTTTTGAGAGCACGCTCCCCAGATTGTTAGCCCTCGCCCGCCATTTATTGCGGTTTTATTACTTGAGCCGATTAGAACTACGACTAATTCGCGGGCAACAACTAGTTAGTATTAATAATCAGCTATTTTTTATCGTTGTTTACAAACCTAAGTACAATAGAGTTTTCTTACACCGCTGTATCTTAAAGGGTCGTAAATAAACCCTACATTAAAGTCATTCTTGTAAATCTTGTAATGAATTGCATAACATCCGCATTGACATTAATTCTGCGTTGTTTTTATGCGGAAGCAGATAAAAAGCCATGGTAGCCTAGTGGTTTGATATACAGCCTATCACACAGAGGATCGGGGATCAAATTACGACAGAATAATTTAAAATTAAACACTGAGATTTTCGGTGAAGCATAAAATATTTTTGTGTAAAAACCAAACCTGCACGTACGTATCAGTGAAACGATTCCAAGATATGTCTTAAGTCCCCAATCAGCACTCCTCAACCCTCTCGTGCTGAGAGGAATACCCAGCTGTGCGATGTTAATATTGGTGCATATCATGTTGGTGCTTCCAAGGAAAATCTCTGGGACACCCCTATTCAGTAGATTACCTCCTACCTCTTGAATTTTCACTACAGAGGACCACCTAACGCGGCCGAGTCAAATAGCTCGTAAATACGTCGTAAACGCTTTAAGCGCGGTGAAATGCTTAAAATGTCTTCAGACGTGTGCGCGCTCATAGCGTATTGTCATGCTAAATGACTACGTAAACCGTTTTGTCGGCAATCAGTCAAAGGCATTGCCGAATAGAGTATTCAATCATATCTTTAAACTAAAGAATGATCATTGATCGTACAAACACAAAATGTTCTTGCATTATGAGATCATAAGTACCAAAATATCAATTAACACATTCTCTGTATTCTCCTCGTTATTTGATGTAAGTCTGGGGCCTTTTAAAAAGTGGATCATTAAATAAACTTTCCATCGAGCATTTGGGGAAAGCAATTCTTTATAATAATATAAGAAGAAGTGGGCGGGGCACATTGCTCGCAGGACTGATGGCCGATGAGGCCGGAAAGTTCTCGAGTGGCGCCCGCCAACCTGGAGACGAGCTGTCGGTAGGCCTCCAACAAGATGGAGTGACGATCTCGTCGCAGGAAACCGGTGGAAGCAAGTAGCACAGGACCGGTCTGAGTGGCGAGCCCTGGGGGAGGCCTATGTCCAGCAGTGGACGTCTTTCGGCTGAAATGATGATGGTGATGGTGATTTGGGGAAAGCAAGCAGACATTGAACAAGAGGTTAAATTTTAACATACAACTGAAAGACCGGCTGTCACCAGGGCCCTCTGGCTTGTAGTAGAAGATGGCAGTGAGAGATGATAAGTATATCTATAGAGGGGCATAAAACCGGAACCCAATGCTGCGCACGGACAATACAATGAACATAGTTAAGCGTGTGCGTGTCAGCGTACGCCGCAGTGGAGTTCCGGTTTTATTATGCTCAGCAGTAGTTGAAGAAAGTGCCCACACTTTAAAAGTACTTCCTTTGTTCCAGGGCAAAGACACGTGCGTCCTTATCTCTGGCGAATCAGGGTCGGGCAAGACGGAGGCGTCCAAATTCATCATGAAATACATCGCCGCCAACACAACTCAAGTCCACAGGGATTACATAGACCGGTGAGTCTTTTGTTTCTGATTCTTCAGGCGGAAGACGGGCTGTCGGTAGGCCTCTAACAAGATGGAGCGATGACCTGGTGACGGTGACGGTCGCGGGAAGTCGGTGAATACGGGCGGCACGATAGGTTGAAGTGGAGAGCTTTGGGGGAGACCTATGTCCAGCAGTTGACGTCTATCTATATACATGTAATGCAAATGTAAATTTTGTAAGTATCTGGAAATTTTGAAAAAAGGCCTTCTGCTTGAGTTTGTTGCGGCGCTTCTTCTCAAGCAATGGGTCTAGAAGCCCTGGTTTTTTTTCCGAAGTTCACAAGGAACCCTTATAGTTTCGCCATGTCCGTCCGTCCGTCCGTCAGTCCGCACTATTGCTCGGAGATGCTTAGTTGGAGGAAGCTGTTATTTGGCATGAATATACATATTAGTTACGCTGACAAAGTGGTACAATTTTTTTTTTTTTTTTATAGGATACCTTCCCTTACTCGTAAAATGGTTATGTAATTTTTTTCTTGCGTACCCCATGATGTGGCACAGGACCGGTCTGAGTGGCGAGCCTTGGGGGAGGCCTATGTCCAGCAGTGGACGTCTTTTGGCTGAAATGATGATGATGATGATGACCCCATGATGTGGCATATTGTTGAATAGGTCTTAAAAAAATATTGCAGGTTTGTTAAAACCATTTTTCGATTAAGTGATGCGTTTGTGAAATATTAAACTTTAAAGTGCTATTTTTTGTTAGAGTCGTGTGTGTGTCCCCCCCCCCCCCTGCCAGCTAAATGGTGGTATTTGGATGGCTGAAAAAAATCACGGTTGTGGCATAGTTGAAAGGAAAACTATCACAGCTAAGTAGGCTGTACAAATTTTAGAAATGTTCTGTGGGCATCGTCAACTTCGGAACCCTATACTTTGCGCATGGTCCGACACGCACTTGGCCGGTTTTCGAGTGTTTATCGCGTGAGGACCCGTCATATAGTGTGTATAACCTATAAACTAGAAAATGTCTCAATTTCCAGGGTCAAAAATGTCCTGATCCAATCCAACTCGATCCTAGAAACGTTCGGCAACGCGAAGACGAACCGCAACGACAACTCCTCCCGCTTCGGGAAGTACATGGACATACATTTCGACTACAAGGGCGATCCGGTCGGAGGCCACATCAGCAATTATCTGCTGGAGAAGAGTCGAGTCGTCAGCTTGCAGCCGGGGGAGAGGAATTTCCACGCGTTCTATCAGGTTCGTAGATTACGAATAATAATCCATATCCACGTTAATATTATAAATGCGAAAGTAACTCTGTCTGTCTGTCTGTCAGTCTGTCGGTTACCTCTTCACGCTTCAACCGCTGGACCGATTGAGATGAAATTTGGTATGGAAATAGTTCGAGTCCCCGGAAAGGCTACTTTTTATCTCGCAAAATCGCATCATAATTCCCGCGTATGCGATAACCGAATTCCACGCGGGCGAAGTCGCGGGCAGAATCTAGTAATATTATAAATGCGAAAGTAACTCTGTCCGTCTGCCTGTCTATTACCTCTTCACGCTTCAACCGCTGGACCGATTGAGATGAAATTTGGCATCGAGATAGCTGAGAAGGACATAGGCTACTTTTTATCCCGGAAAAACGCATAGAACCGAATTTCACGCGGGCGGAGTCGCGGGCAGAAGCTAGTATAATATAATAATATTAATAATACATTTATTCAGTAAGTAAGTTTATAATATAAAATGACACTAGGCGTTATGATATCCTAATTAACTGACAAATAGGTATATGTACATACAGGCATAGTCACAGAACTTTAGCGGTGGCCTTCGATACGCAGAAGTCGAAAATAAGGTCTTTTCGGGTAGAGGGGCGCGGGGCACAGCATAAAACATAAAAAAAAATATTAATTATTATTAGCTCTAAGTCTAGATTAATTTATCAGGCGGTATGAATAATATTTGGCAAGTGACTCAACACCGTTATCACTGTTAGCCGTAATCCGTATCTAAGTCGGAATGAGTTTATTTGTAATTGCTATCTACACTCAGTTTCCGGAAATATTAAATATGTACATAGTAATTTACTTATACAATGACAAAGGGGCTAGTAAATAACTCGATTTTTGAAAAAATAATATACCCGACTGCAAGCAAACTTATGATGTCACATTATATATTTTTATAATCCTTTCATTAAATCCTTTATTTAGATACCACACTCAATAGGCTTTGACAAAAACATATATTTTTGGAAACGTATAAAATGCCCCAAAAGTCAGCCATTTTGTTTTTAGGGTTCCGAACCTCAAGAGGTAAAAACGGAACCCTTATAGGGTCACTCGTGTGTCTCAGCCGTCCGTCTGTCACAATCGATTTTCTCCGAAACTACTGGACCGATTAAGTTGAAATTTGGTACGTAACATTTTGGAAAAAAATACGGAGGATAGTTATTGCCCTATAGATAACAGGAAAACTATTAAGAAGTCCATGTATTTGAAATCTATCATATAAAAGAGCTTATCCTGTGAAACGGTTTGAAAATGACGTCATTGAAAATAATCAAGGGTCGGAACCCTCTTCACGCGAGTTTAACTCGCTTCTTGGCCGGTTTTTTATTTGCAATTTTGATATACCCAGTGTCACTCTCACAATTAAGACGAATTTAACGACACCTCGCATTCTAAAACCCATAAAGCCATTTAGGCTACAGATCGTGCCAAAGATATACATACTTACATACGCTCGAAAAACATAAACCCCGTTTCTAGCGCAGTCGGGTAAAAAGCCTTGTTTGATAGTGCAAGTTTCGAGTCCATTCAATTTTACTGAACAGTATGCGTTTATTCCAATGTACCTATTGTCTAACTAATATGATATCTATAGACTCTGATTATACAGATATTTATTTAAACCAATTAAGTAGGTATTGTTATGTAGTTTTTGCGTCAAATCCATATTAATATTATAAATGCGAAAGTAACTCTGCCTGTCTGTCTGTCTGTCTGTTACCTCTTCACGCTTCAACCGCTGGACCGATCGAGATGATATTTGGCGTGGAGATAGTTGAGGTCCCGGGAATGGACATCGGGAACGCGATAACCGAATTCAACGCGGGTGAAGTCGCGGGCAGAAGCTAGTTGAATTATAAATCTAGCTGCTTAAAGTTCAGTTTCATTTCAACGCCGTGACGCTTTGGCGGTAGGGATAGAGAATTTCCCTTTCCCTATTTAACGTTTCGAATAGAGCCCCAGGACATATTTGTTCACAGAGATCGTCAACTATGATTGGTCATATCATTGTCAAATTATGTCATATCGATTAAGACGGAATGTACAATGTTTACAAACCATAAACGATACACTATTGATGTTATTGCCCTATATTAACTAACACAATGTTTGTTGTCTAGAAATGATCGTCAAACTATTGCATAACTATTGAATATTATGTACTTTTGAATGCGTTACATCAGGTTAACATACAACAAAGATTTACAACCCAGGCCAAAAGTATGGAAACAAGTTCATAAAATACCGAACTGTGATTTTTCACTTACAAACTGTTTTCGAAAACAAAAGAACATTTTAAAAGTACAACTAAAATTATCTTGAATAAGTAAATGCTTTTCAACATTTCGGAGAAAATTGTAGAAAAAGGTCAATGTGTTTTGTAACTTCTCCCCAATTCATATATATGCTATTTTTAATCTTTTTTGAGGCTATCTAAAGTAAGTTTTGTGTTACCAATACAAAAAATAAAAATGGAAAAAACAACATATTTTCCATAGGTAAGTACCTACTTTTGACCTGGGGTGTATCTCAAAAAAAGCCGTGGTGGCCTAGTGGTTCGACCTACCGCCTCACATGCAGAGGGTCGGGGGTTCGATTCCGGCTCGCACCTCTAATAGTTTACTTATGTGCGAAATTCAATTTGAATTTACCACGAGCTTTTCGGTGAAGGAAAACATCGTGAGGAAACCTGCACGCATCTGCGAAGTAATTTAAAGATGTGTGTGAAGTCCCGAATCCGCACTGGGCCCGCGTGGGGACTATAGCCCAAACCCTCTCGTGATGAGAGGAGGCCTGTGCCCAGCAGTGGGACGCAAATAGGCCGCAGTAGTAGTAAACCCTTTATAGGCTTTGACAAAAAAAATATTTGGAAACGTATAAAATGCCCCAAAAGTCAGCCATTTTGTTTTTAGGGTTCCGAACCTCAAGAGGTAAAAACGGAACCCTTATAAGTAGGATCACTCGTGTGTCTCAGCCGTCCGTCTGTCACAATCGATTTTCTCCGAAACTGCTGGACCGATTAAGTTGAAATAATCAAGGGCCGGAACCCTCTTCACGCGAGTTTAACTCGCTTCTTGGCCGGCAAACCCTCTCGTGATGAGAGGAGGCCTGTGCCCAGCAGTGGGACGCAAATAGGTTGTAGTAGTAGTATGTCAAAAATATAACATTTTCTCTCTCATTTCTTCACAGCTTTTGAGTTCAAACAACTCGTACACAAAAAAATACGGTCTTTCGCCGAGTGCTCAGTACAAATTCCTGGGAAGCGAGCGGCCCACCGCGCAGGACTCTAAGCTCTATTCCGTGACGAATAGCGCCTTCAATGCCCTGGGCTTCTCGCAGTCGGTGCTTGATGATATTTGGAGCATTGTCGCTGGAGTTGCTTTACTGGTGAGTATGAAATTGGCGAATTGTTTGTATGAAAATTTATTTGGATTTCTTTTAATTCCATGTTTCACTTTCTTGCTTCCCGGTAGACCCGGGTTGCGAACCGGTAGACGAGCTGTCGGTAGGCCTCCAACAAGATGGAGTGACAACCTTGTAAAGGTCGCGGGAACGCGGTGGATGCGAGTGGCACAGGACCGGTCTGAGTGGCGCGCCTTGGGGGAGGCCTATGTCCAGCAGTGGATGTCCATCGATTGAAATGATGATGACTTTCTTGCTTCACTGGTTTCACTTTAGTATGCTGTTTTGGTCGTATATTATTTAAAATAGTAAACTATTTCACAGCGATTAACTAATTAAATGGGCATAAAGAAAAAAAAGCGAGATAAATAATTTGCTGTGTTTTTTTTATAAGTTCTTTTTAAAAGCAGTATTTGGAAGTTTAGCCTGGGTTGTGGGTAAGTATATAAAGAAAGTTAACGTCCGTTAAATGTCGCTGCCTAGAATATGGCTACCACGGAGAAAATTAAGTTTCTGTACCAAATGATAGCTAGCACCATATTTATATTTAACGTGCGTTAACTTTCTCAATGCAACCCAGTTTTAGTTTTGAAACTTAACAGTTTGTTGAGTTTCCGTATAATGCCTACGCCAAATGTGTGAAAAGAAAACGTCATGAATTCTACAGCTTCATAGACCCTTAAATCGAACTATGTTTTTTCAGGGCGAGCTAACCTTCACCGAGGGTCCCGACGGCCAACTAAAAATCGGGGGTCCCTTAAAGCCCTGTGTGGCAGCGTTGGGGGTCACAGAGGACGGGCTGAAGACGGCCATGGCAGGGCGCGTGCTCGCCGCGGGCGGCGACCTCGTCAGCAAGGAGCACTCGCTGAGCGACGCGCACTACACGCGGCTCGCGCTCGCCAAGGCGGCCTACGACAGGCTGTTCAGCTGGGCCGTGCAGCAGGTGAGACACAGGCCGTCCAGCTGGGCCGTGCAGCAGGTGAGACACAGGCCGCGGGCGGCGACCTCGTCAGCAAGGAGCACTCGCTGAGCGACGCGCACTACACGCGGCTCGCGCTCGCCAAGGCGGCCTACGACAGGCTGTTCAGCTGGGCCGTGCAGCAGGTGAGACACAGGCCGTCCAGCTGGGCCGTGCAGCAGGTGAGACACAGGCCGCGGGCGGCGACCTCGTCAGCAAGGAGCACTCGCTGAGCGACGCGCACTACACGCGGCTCGCGCTCGCCAAGGCGGCCTACGACAGGCTGTTCAGCTGGGCCGTGCAGCAGGTGAGACACAGGCCGTCCAGCTGGGCCGTGCAGCAGGTGAGACACAGGCCGCGGGCGGCGACCTCGTCAGCAAGGAGCACTCGCTGAGCGACGCGCACTACACGCGGCTCGCGCTCGCCAAGGCGGCCTACGACAGGCTGTTCAGCTGGGCCGTGCAGCAGGTGAGACACAGGCCGTCCAGCTGGGCCGTGCAGCAGGTGAGACACAGGCCGCGGGCGGCGACCTCGTCAGCAAGGAGCACTCGCTGAGCGACGCGCACTACACGCGGCTCGCGCTCGCCAAGGCGGCCTACGACAGGCTGTTCAGCTGGGCCGTGCAGCAGGTGAGACACAGGCCGTCCAGCTGGGCCGTGCAGCAGGTGAGACACAGGCCGCGGGCGGCGACCTCGTCAGCAAGGAGCACTCGCTGAGCGACGCGCACTACACGCGGCTCGCGCTCGCCAAGGCGGCCTACGACAGGCTGTTCAGCTGGGCCGTGCAGCAGGTGAGACACAGGCCGTCCAGCTGGGCCGTGCAGCAGGTGAGACACAGGCCGCGGGCGGCGACCTCGTCAGCAAGGAGCACTCGCTGAGCGACGCGCACTACACGCGGCTCGCGCTCGCCAAGGCGGCCTACGACAGGCTGTTCAGCTGGGCCGTGCAGCAGGTGAGACACAGGCCGTCCAGCTGGGCCGTGCAGCAGGTGAGACACAGGCCGTCCAGCTGGGCCGTGCAGCAGGTGAGACACAGGCCGCGGGCGGCGACCTCGTCAGCAAGGAGCACTCGCTGAGCGACGCGCACTACACGCGGCTCGCGCTCGCCAAGGCGGCCTACGACAGGCTGTTCAGCTGGGCCGTGCAGCAGGTGAGACACAGGCCGTCCAGCTGGGCCGTGCAGCAGGTGAGACACAGGCCTTCCAGCTGGGCCGTGCAGCAGGTGAGACACAGGCCTTCCAGCTGGGCCGTGCAGCAGGTGAGACACAGGCCTTCCAGCTGGGCCGTGCAGCAGGTGAGACACAGGCCTTCCAGCTGGGCCGTGCAGCAGGTGAGACACAGGCCTTCCAGCTAAGCCGTGCAGCAGGTGAGACACAGGCTGTCCAGCTGGGCCGTGCAGCAGGTGAGACACAGGGTGTCCAGCTGGGCCGAGCAGCAGGTGAGACACAGGCCTTCCAGCTGGGCCGTGCAGCAGGTGAGACACAGGCCTTCCAGCTGGGCCGTGCAGCAGGTGAGACACAGGCCGTCCAGCTGGGCCGTGCAGCAGGTGACACGCAGGCCTTCCAGCTGGGCCGTGCAGTAGGTGAGACACAGGCCTTCCAGCTGGGCCGTGCAGCAGGTGAGACACAGGCCTTCCAGCTGGGCCGTGCAGCAGGTGAGACACAGGCCTTCCAGCTGGGCCGTGCAGCAGGTGAGACACAGGCTGTCCAGCTGGGCCGTGCAGCAGGTGAGACACAGGGTGTCCAGCTGGGCCGAGCAGCAGGTGAGACACAGGCTGTCCAGCTGGGCCGTGCAGCAGGTGAGACACAGGGTGTCCAGCTGGGCCGTGCAGCAGGTGAGACACAGGCCGTCCAGCTGGGCCGTGCAGCAGGTGAGACACAGGGTGTCCAGCTGGGCCGTGCAGCAGGTGAGACACAGGCCGTCCAGCTGGGCCGTGCAGCAGGTGAGACACAGGCCTTCCAGCTGGGCCGTGCAGCAGGTGAGACACAGGCCGTCCAGCTGGGCCGTGCAGCAGGTGAGACACAGGGTGTCCAGCTGGGCCGTGCAGCAGGTGAGACACAGGCCGTCCAGCTGGGCCGTGCAGCAGGTGAGACACAGGGTGTCCAGCTGGGCCGTGCAGCAGGTGAGACACAGGCCGTCCAGCTGGGCCGTGCAGCAGGTGAGACACAGGCCTTCCAGCTGGGCCGTGCAGCAGGTGAGACACAGGCCGTCCAGCTGGGCCGTGCAGCAGGTGAGACACAGGCCTTCCAGCTGGGCCGTGCAGCAGGTGAGACACAGGCCGTCCAGCTGGGCCGTGCAGCAGGTGACACGCAGGCTGTTGAAGACTTCAATAGTTTCGACGCCTGCTATAAATTAATAGCAACCAAACACGTCCGCGCGCACTTAGCTTAAGATTAGAAATAGGAAATAGTTTATAGGCCCATTCCTTTGTTACCTCAATTAGAGAGTATACGTGGTTTTTGGAATTGAGAAGATTTTTTGATTTACTCCTTTAAAATCCCCAACATGGTCCTGGATCGAACCGGATGGTTCTGACGCATACTTACTGCTGTGGAATTATTGAAGAAACGGAGATTATCGGAGATTCAAGTTTAATTGTACCGGACGCACGCTGGCTTGGCGAGACAAAGGAACTTCGTGGTCATCGTGATTGTAGTGGTTGGGATTCAAAATTATTGAACATTAATCCAGGAATTAAGTGATTTGTGCTTATTTTATTATTAATTCCACCCAACACTCGATATTCAGGTATAATTTAGCCTTAATTATCAGCTGATTGAGGTTAGTAAAGGTGCTTTATTAATTAACAGTTAGTTTTAAGTTCCTAATTTTAAGTGACCGTTTTGAGATAAAATTAAATAAGTTCATTGATTGTTATTTAATTTTAATTAGTAATTACTCAAACGGATTAAAATTAAAAGCTTAATTATATTAGGATTCATGCAGATTCTTAAAACTAAAGTGAAAAGCAACCATTAGTGTTTTACTTAACCATTTAATCTATTTAAATCAGTGAAGGCGAATTACATACACGTTAAATCACATTATAAATACTAAATCAAATCTAAATAATTGTAAAGTTACTTAACTATAGGCTAATTACTTACTTACTACTTAATAACTATACTTACTTGCTAATTAATAGTTAAAGGCAGACTTAACCTATAAATATTTACAATATATACAATTGTTAACTGTTTGTTAAATAAAATTCCAGGTTGATCACACTTGTTTCCCAAATGACCGAGGAGAAAGAATTGAATAAGAAGCGAGGGAGTTATAAGGGGCAAGTCACCAATTTTGCCACTTATCTAAAAAACCTGAACGTAAAGGAATTAACTTCTACAGAGGTTAACGAGTTGCAATTTCGCATCGGTAAGATAAATTCTTTGTATGAGCACTATGACGAGGTACAGCTTAAGCTGGAGTGCCTCGCCGACAATATGGACACTCGAATGGCTGAACGTGCCGAATTCGAGTCCCAATATTACTCAGTACTTTCCGAAGCGCAAAATGTACTTGATCTTTACAATAAAAAACAAGATACAAACATGCAAAAATTAGATGCCTTTGGGTCTGCTCAGAGCGAGCATAGCTCTCGCAGTAGTAATCGTAAGCTGGTTAAATTACCTGTTATCCAACTGCCTAAATTTAGTGGATGTTATGAAAATTGGCTAGAGTTTCACGACACCTTTTCAAGTTTAATTCACTCTAATGACGACATTGACAAAATTAATAAATTTCACTACTTGAGAGCGTCATTAGAGGGCTCAGCGGCAGTCGTTATTCAATCGATTGAATTTTCTACGAAAAATTACGATGTGGCATGGAGCCTCCTCTGTGAGCGGTTCGATAACAAACGGTTGTTACGGCAAAATCATGTTGCTGCTATATTTAATATAGAACCAATCACGAAGGAGTCTTCATCGGCCTTAAAACGAACCATCGATCAATTGAATAAAAACGTACGCGCTTTGGGATCGTTAGGTGAAGAAGTTAAACATTGGGATACACTGCTTATTTACATTGTGTCTCATAAGTTGGACCCGAAGTCGTACCGCGAGTGGGAAGAATATAAAGGTCGTCTAGACAAGGACAAGCTAATTAAACTCGATGATTTTCTTACATTTATGCAAAACCGAGCCGACCTCATAGAAACATTAGAATTATCACCTTGTAACCCGGCCGGCCGAGTTAGCTTGTCATCAAAAAACATTCCTAAAATTAAAACTATGGTAGCTTTGCAAGACACTAAAACCACATCTCAAAGATGTCCTAAATGCGGCGGTGAACATAATTTGAGTAATTGTTCACAGTTTCTTTCACTAAGTAACTCAGCACGATTAGCACTTTTGCCGACACTTAAAATTTGTTATGTTTGTTTTAAGCCCAATCATTACGCGAACCATTGCAAGCGACCTGGCTGTAGGTTATGTAAGCGTAGGCATAACACACTGGTTCATGTGGCTGAGTCCACGCCCAGGAGCCTGCGAGATAACGCGTCATCGCACGGTGACGTAAACAATGCAACTGGAAATGCATCGGCGCACGAGTCGAATGCGGCCGTGCCATCTACGTCCAGCGCGCATGCGCCTATTACGATGTCTACCTTATCAGCTAGGATTGAAGGCTCAAACTACGGCGGCAAAGATGTTTTATTGTCAACTGCTTTAATTAAGGTTTACGATTATAAAAATCAGGAACACATAGCACGGGTGGTTCTTGACAGCGGTAGCACTTCATGTCTAATGAGTGAAAGTATGTGCAATAAATTAAATTTGCCTACAGATATTATCAACAAATCGATACAGGGAATAAATAACGTGACGTCACACGTAGGTAAAAGGTGTAGGGTGTCCATTAAGTCATTGAATGACAACTATTCGACGACTATACATTGTTTTATTTTACCATCAATCACGGATGACGTCCCGTGTCGTCAAATTGATTTGACGAATTTAAATATTCCGTCTGATATATGTTTGGCGGATCCTAACTTTTATCACCCAGCGGCGATAGATTTAATAATCGGAGCTGATGTGTTCTGGGATGTTTTAGGGTCCAATATGATAAAATTAGGTAGAGGAAAACCGGTACTCTGTGAAACTAGATTTGGCTGGCTAGTCTCAGGTCCGATAAATCGTGGCCATGTACCATCCACTTCCTTGAAATGTTGTTTTTCTTCTATTACTTCAAATAATAATAGTGATCAACTGCAGCGTTTGAATGATGACGTCCAAAAGCAACTCACGCGTTTTTGGCAGCTAGAGGAAGTTAGCCAAAAGTCATCCCACTATTCTATGGAAGAAAAACAATGTGAAGAAGATTTTCAGAAACACACGACACGTTTAGCCAACGGTCGTTTCTGTGTTAAACTTCCATTGAAAGAAGATGCTAACTTATTAGGGGACTCGTTCAACCGAGCTAAGCATTGTTTGCTATCTTTTGAGCGCAGAAATAAAGGTAAGCCTTTATTTAACGCCATGTATAAAGATTTTATGTCCGAGTATAAATCCTTAGGTCACATGACTGAGTGCATGGAAACTTCGGACAAGAAGGGGTACTTCATCCCTCATCATGGCGTTCTACGTGAAAATAGCTCAACCACGAAGTTAAGAGTGGTATTTAATGCGAGTAGCCCCACTACTTCTGGCGTCAGCCTCAACAGCATTCAAATGGTTGGTGCCACTGTGCAGGACGACTTACTGTCTATACTTCTTCGTTTTCGGCAGCATAAATATATTCTGGCTGCGGATGTCGAGAAGATGTATAGACAGATAGTTGTAAATCCTGAGGACAGACATCTACAGCAGATTGTCTGGCGTGATGTTGAGACTGACCCCCTTATGACCTACGAGCTTAATACCGTCACTTATGGCACTGCTAGTGCTCCCTTTCTCGCTACGAGGTGCCTGCAGCAAATCGGTCTCGACTGCCATGATGAGAAAATTGCTCAAATCATCATCCATGATTTTTATGTCGATGACCTGTTGACAGGTGGGGATGACATTGCAGAAGTGATTGGTATACGTCATAAGGTAACTGAAGCCCTTGCAGCGGCAGGGATGAATTTGAGAAAGTGGAAGACTAATGAAACAAGTCTCCTGTCTGAGCCTACTGCTTCAACAGTTGACCTTAACATAGGTTCCTCCGAGCCTAGCAAGACTTTAGGTCTGGCTTGGCTGTCAGAGTTAGATGAGTTGTATTTTCCAGTTGGACATTCCCTACCAAATGAAAACACCAAGCGAGAAATGCTATCTGTTGTTGCTCAGATCTTTGATCCTATGGGATTACTCTCGCCTTTTGTGATCACCATGAAAATGCTCATGCAAAAGCTCTGGTTGCTCAAGCTGGCTTGGGACGAACGTCTCACACATGATGTTGCCCAGCTGTGGACAGATATTGTTAGCAGTCTACCAGCGCTTCGCAGCATTCGTGTTCCGCGACATGTCGTGTGTGACTCGTTCAGATATGTTGAATTGCACATCTTTTCGGATGCTTCTGAACGAGCATATGGTTCGTGTGTGTATGTTCGCAGTGTGAGCAATGATGGTGACGTGTTTGTGCATTTGCTGGTGGCAAAAAGTCGTGTGGCCCCGATCAAGCCTACCACAATCCCACGTCTGGAGCTGTGTGCTGCTCTTGCTGGAGCTAGACTTTATGAGAAGGTCACGAGCTCACTGCGCCTTCAAATAAAACACACAACGTTCTGGACCGACTCAATGATAGTTTTAGGCTGGTTGAAAATGCTTCCTAGCAAATTACAACCCTTCGTCCGGAATCGAGTTTCAGATATCCTCGAGTTGACTGGAAATTGTACTTGGAGACACGTGCCAACCTACCAGAACCCCGCGGATCTCATATCACGTGGAGTTCATGCACAGGCCTTGGAAACCTTGGAACTGTGGTGGTCCGGTCCGGAATTCTTGCGAGAAGACGTGTCTCAATGGCCTCAAACTCCTCACACTAGACAGTTACTACCTGAAACTCGTGTCGAAGTATCGTTGCATGCTGGTTTGAAGGACGTTGACGTCACACAGACGACGTCACTGATAGACTTTGAGAGATTCTCAAATTTCTCACGGCTCAAGCGAGCCTTTGCTTATGCGATGCGGTTTATTAATAACTGTCGTAAACAACCCGCTTCGTCAAGTTATCTCAGCGATGATGAGTTGAAAATTGCACTCAATCTATTAATTAAACAGACTCAGATTGCGTCCTTCCCTGAGTACAATACTTTTAAATAAGCAAAGCTTGCCAAAAAAGAGTCCATTGTTAAAATATAATGTGTTTTTAGACGACAATGCAATAATGCGTGTGGGAGGTCGATTATTAAATTCAGACTTTTCTTATGACAAAAAGCATCCTATTATTCTACAGTCCGCTCATCGTTTCACAAAGTTATTGTTTGCTTTCGAGCATAGGAGATTAATGCACGCCCCCCCACAATTGTTATTGGCTACTATCAAGGATACTTATTGGCCAATAGGAGGTAGGAACCTAGCCAAACAATGTTTTCGTCAATGTGTGCTATGCAATCGAATGAAAGGTCAGGTGCTTAGTCCATTGATGGGAAATTTGCCTAAGATTCGCTTAGAATCTGGTGGATACCCCTTCAACAATGTAGGAGTAGATTATGCTGGTCCCCTGATGTCAGCCAGCCGTCAGGGTCGCGGCTGTAAGTTGGTTAAAGTTTACATAGCCATTTTCATATGTCTGTCCACCAAGGCTGTTCATTTGGAACTAGTAGGTGATTTAACCAGCAACAACTACCTGCTAGCATTGCGTAGGTTTATTTCGCGTAGAGGGAAGCCTAGTAATATCTACTCAGATAACGGCACCTCATTTGTGGGAGCATACAACGAGTTATCTAAGTTTTTAAGGCAAAATTGCAACTCGTTGGCTGAATGCGCGGCTTCTGATGACATTAGGTTCCATTTTATCCCCTCCTACACCCCCCATTTCGGTGGAATTTGGGAAATAAGTGTCAGGTCAACCAAGTACCATTTACAAAGAGTGTTGGGAAATTGTAACCTTACGTATGAGGAGCTTAACACTACGCTGGTTCAAATTGAAGCACTTTTGAATTCCCGACCACTTACCCCTCTGTCGTCGCATCCAGAAGACTTGGCGCCTCTGACACCTGGACACTTCCTCATCGGACGTCCTTTCACCTCGCTGCCGGTACAGGATCTCGCAGACTCCACGTACAGCCATCTTCCTCGATACCATCGGATTGAGCAGCTGCGGCAGCATTTTTGGGCTCGTTGGAGCAAGGAATATGTAGCAGAACTGCAGCACAGGGTCAAATGGAGAGTCAACCAAGATTCCCTCAAGCTGAACACTCTTGTTCTTTTAAAGGACGACCACCTTCCACCCTTGAAGTGGAGGTTAGGTCGAATTGTAGCGGTGTATCCTGGGACAGACGGGATCTCGCGCGTTGCTGACGTGAAGACTGCATCAGGAGTTGTTCGACGGGCGTTCAGCAAGATCTGCCCACTTCCTGAAGATGAAGCTTCTGGTTGAAAGATGTCATTTCAACGCCCGGGGGCATGTTGAAGACTTCAATAGTTTCGACGCCTGCTATAAATTAATAGCAACCAAACACGTCCGCGCGCACTTAGCTTAAGATTAGAAATAGGAAATAGTTTATAGGCCCATTCCTTTGTTACCTCAATTAGAGAGTATACGTGGTTTTTGGAATTGAGAAGATTTTTTGATTTACTCCTTTAAAATCCCCAACACAGGCCTTCCAGCTGGGCCGTGCAGTAGGTGAGACACAGGCCTTCCAGCTGGGCCGTGCAGCAGGTGAGACACAGGCCTTCCAGCTGGGCCGTGCAGCAGGTGAGACACAGGCCTTCCAGCTGGGCCGTGCAGCAGGTGAGACACAGGCTGTCCAGCTGGGCCGTGCAGCAGGTGAGACACAGGGTGTCCAGCTGGGCCGAGCAGCAGGTGAGACACAGGCTGTCCAGCTGGGCCGTGCAGCAGGTGAGACACAGGGTGTCCAGCTGGGCCGTGCAGCAGGTGAGACACAGGGTGTCCAGCTGGGCCGTGCAGCAGGTGAGACACAGGCTGTCCAGCTGGGCCGTGCAGCAGGTGAGACACAGGCTGTCCAGCTGGGCCGTGCAGCAGGTGAGACACAGGGTGTCCAGCTGGGCCGTGCAGCAGGTGAGACACAGGCCGTCCAGCTGGGCCGTGCAGCAGGTGAGACACAGGGTGTCCAGCTGGGCCGTGCAGCAGGTGAGACACAGGCCGTCCAGCTGGGCCGTGCAGCAGGTGAGACACAGGCCTTCCAGCTGGGCCGTGCAGCAGGTGAGACACAGGCCGTCCAGCTGGGCCGTGCAGCAGGTGAGACACAGGGTGTCCAGCTGGGCCGTGCAGCAGGTGAGACACAGGCCGTCCAGCTGGGCCGTGCAGCAGGTGAGACACAGGGTGTCCAGCTGGGCCGTGCAGCAGGTGAGACACAGGCCGTCCAGCTGGGCCGTGCAGCAGGTGAGACACAGGCCTTCCAGCTGGGCCGTGCAGCAGGTGAGACACAGGCCGTCCAGCTGGGCCGTGCAGCAGGTGAGAGACAGGCCTTCCAGCTGGGCCGTGCAGCAGGTGAGACACAGGCCGTCCAGCTGGGCCGTGCAGCAGGTGAGACACAGGCCGTCCAGCTGGGCCGTGCAGCAGGTGAGACACAGGGTGTCCAGCTGGGCCGTGCAGCAGGTGAGACACAGGCCGTCCAGCTGGGCCGTGCAGCAGGTGAGACACAGGGTGTCCAGCTGGGCCGTGCAGCAGGTGAGACACAGGCCGTCCAGCTGGGCCGTGCAGCAGGTGAGACACAGGCCTTCCAGCTGGGCCGTGCAGCAGGTGAGACACAGGCCGTCCAGCTGGGCCGTGCAGCAGGTGAGACACAGGCCGCGGGCGGCGACCTCGTCAGCAAGGAGCACTCGCTGAGCGACGCGCACTACACGCGGCTCGCGCTCGCCAAGGCGGCCTACGACAGGCTGTTCAGCTGGGCCGTGCAGCAGGTGAGACACAGGCCGTCCAGCTGGGCCGTGCAGCAGGTGAGACACAGGCCGCGGGCGGCGACCTCGTCAGCAAGGAGCACTCGCTGAGCGACGCGCACTACACGCGGCTCGCGCTCGCCAAGGCGGCCTACGACAGGCTGTTCAGCTGGGCCGTGCAGCAGGTGAGACACAGGCCGTCCAGCTGGGCCGTGCAGCAGGTGAGACACAGGCCGCGGGCGGCGACCTCGTCAGCAAGGAGCACTCGCTGAGCGACGCGCACTACACGCGGCTCGCGCTCGCCAAGGCGGCCTACGACAGGCTGTTCAGCTGGGCCGTGCAGCAGGTGAGACACAGGCCGTCCAGCTGGGCCGTGCAGCAGGTGAGACACAGGCCGCGGGCGGCGACCTCGTCAGCAAGGAGCACTCGCTGAGCGACGCGCACTACACGCGGCTCGCGCTCGCCAAGGCGGCCTACGACAGGCTGTTCAGCTGGGCCGTGCAGCAGGTGAGACACAGGCCTTCCAGCTGGGCCGTGCAGCAGGTGAGACACAGGCCTTCCAGCTGGGCCGTGCAGCAGGTGAGACACAGGCCGTCCAGCTGGGCCGTGCAGCAGGTGAGACACAGGCCGCGGGCGGCGACCTCGTCAGCAAGGAGCACTCGCTGAGCGACGCGCACTACACGCGGCTCGCGCTCGCCAAGGCGGCCTACGACAGGCTGTTCAGCTGGGCCGTGCAGCAGGTGAGACACAGGCCGTCCAGCTGGGCCGTGCAGCAGGTGAGACACAGGCCGCGGGCGGCGACCTCGTCAGCAAGGAGCACTCGCTGAGCGACGCGCACTACACGCGGCTCGCGCTCGCCAAGGCGGCCTACGACAGGCTGTTCAGCTGGGCCGTGCAGCAGGTGAGACACAGGCCGTCCAGCTGGGCCGTGCAGCAGGTGAGACACAGGCCTTCCAGCTGGGCCGTGCAGCAGGTGAGACACAGGCCTTCCAGCTGGGCCGTGCAGCAGGTGAGACACAGGCTGTCCAGCTGGGCCGTGCAGCAGGTGAGACACAGGCCGTCCAGCTGGGCCGAGCAGCAGGTGAGACACAGGCCTTCCAGCTGGGCCGAGCAGCAGGTGAGACACAGGCCTTCCAGCTGGGCCGTGCAGCAGGTGAGACACAGGCTGTCCAGCTGGGCCGTGCAGCAGGTGAGACACAGGCTGTCCAGCTGGGCCGTGCAGCAGGTGAGACACAGGCCGTCCAGCTGGGCCGAGCAGCAGGTGAGACACAGGCCTTCCAGCTGGGCCGTGCAGCAGGTGAGACACAGGCCTTCCAGCTGGGCCGTGCAGCAGGTGAGACACAGGCCGTCCAGCTGGGCCGAGCAGCAGGTGAGACACAGGCCTTCCAGCTGGGCCGAGCAGCAGGTGAGACACAGGCCTTCCAGCTGGGCCGTGCAGCAGGTGAGACACAGGCCTTCCAGCTGGGCCGTGCAGCAGGTGAGACACAGGCCTTCCAGCTGGGCCGTGCAGCAGGTGAGACACAGGCCGTCCAGCTGGGCCGTGCAGCAGGTGACACGCAGGCCTTCCAGCTGGGCCGTGCAGTAGGTGAGACACAGGCCTTCCAGCTGGGCCGTGCAGCAGGTGAGACACAGGCCTTCCAGCTGGGCCGTGCAGCAGGTGAGACACAGGCCTTCCAGCTGGGCCGTGCAGCAGGTGAGACACAGGCTGTCCAGCTGGGCCGTGCAGCAGGTGAGACACAGGGTGTCCAGCTGGGCCGAGCAGCAGGTGAGACACAGGCTGTCCAGCTGGGCCGTGCAGCAGGTGAGACACAGGGTGTCCAGCTGGGCCGTGCAGCAGGTGAGACACAGGGTGTCCAGCTGGGCCGTGCAGCAGGTGAGACACAGGCTGTCCAGCTGGGCCGTGCAGCAGGTGAGACACAGGCTGTCCAGCTGGGCCGTGCAGCAGGTGAGACACAGGGTGTCCAGCTGGGCCGTGCAGCAGGTGAGACACAGGCCGTCCAGCTGGGCCGTGCAGCAGGTGAGACACAGGGTGTCCAGCTGGGCCGTGCAGCAGGTGAGACACAGGCCGTCCAGCTGGGCCGTGCAGCAGGTGAGACACAGGCCTTCCAGCTGGGCCGTGCAGCAGGTGAGACACAGGCCGTCCAGCTGGGCCGTGCAGCAGGTGAGACACAGGGTGTCCAGCTGGGCCGTGCAGCAGGTGAGACACAGGCCGTCCAGCTGGGCCGTGCAGCAGGTGAGACACAGGGTGTCCAGCTGGGCCGTGCAGCAGGTGAGACACAGGCCGTCCAGCTGGGCCGTGCAGCAGGTGAGACACAGGCCTTCCAGCTGGGCCGTGCAGCAGGTGAGACACAGGCCGTCCAGCTGGGCCGTGCAGCAGGTGACACGCAGGCCTTCCAGCTGGGCCGTGCAGTAGGTGAGACACAGGCCTTCCAGCTGGGCCGTGCAGCAGGTGAGACACAGGCTGTCCAGCTGGGCCGTGCAGCAGGTGAGACACAGGGTGTCCAGCTGGGCCGAGCAGCAGGTGAGACACAGGCTGTCCAGCTGGGCCGTGCAGCAGGTGAGACACAGGCTGTCCAGCTGGGCCGTGCAGCAGGTGAGACACAGGGTGTCCAGCTGGGCCGTGCAGCAGGTGAGACACAGGCCGTCCAGCTGGGCCGTGCAGCAGGTGAGACACAGGGTGTCCAGCTGGGCCGTGCAGCAGGTGAGACACAGGCCGTCCAGCTGGGCCGTGCAGCAGGTGAGACACAGGCTGTCCAGCTGGGCCGTGCAGCAGGTGAGACACAGGGTGTCCAGCTGGGCCGAGCAGCAGGTGAGACACAGGCTGTCCAGCTGGGCCGTGCAGCAGGTGAGACACAGGGTGTCCAGCTGGGCCGTGCAGCAGGTGAGACACAGGGTGTCCAGCTGGGCCGTGCAGCAGGTGAGACACAGGGTGTCCAGCTGGGCCGTGCAGCAGGTGAGACACAGGCCGTCCAGCTGGGCCGTGCAGTAGGTGAGACACAGGCCTTCCAGCTGGGCCGTGCAGTAGGTGAGACACAGGCCTTCCAGCTGGGCCGTGCAGCAGGTGAGACACAGGCTGTCCAGCTGGGCCGTGCAGCAGGTGAGACACAGGGTGTCCAGCTGGGCCGAGCAGCAGGTGAGACACAGGCTGTCCAGCTGGGCCGTGCAGCAGGTGAGACACAGGGTGTCCAGCTGGGCCGTGCAGCAGGTGAAACACAGGCGGCGAAATACGTCTGCCGTTGAACACAAACCTTCCAACGGCTCAACTATTAGAGTGCATGTACGTTAGAAATAGAACATGTATGTATGTTAGTAGGTAAGCCCATTCGTAATAAAAGAAATGAAAAAAAAAACCTGACCAGGTCAGTTTGTAAATCTGATATTACAATGGATTTAAGGCCGTTCCCTGACCCAGCATCGTCAAATTGCTCATGTAAGATCACACTTTTCTAATTAATAGTAAAAGTTAAAAATTAGAAAAAAACATATGATGATAATATCATCCTTACATCGACAGCTTTCGTTTCACGTTTCACGAGACTTCGCTCGATACAATTTTAATTCCAAAGTAACCTCTAACTCGGACCTTTAATCCAACTTTACTCCAGTTTAGTATATCAAATAGTGTAAAAGTAAATATAACAGAAAAGATATCCATATTATATGCATACATTGACGGCTTTATAAATGCCATGTTTTTAGACGGTATTTTTATAGAAATTAAAACGCGTTAAAAACTAACCAAATCGGGCGTTCTATGCTATGAGAAAGCGCTACGCTTTCTCTTTCACTCGGTGCACGAGTGACAGTGACGGCTGAGCTGGGTATAGGACCGGCCTTACTTAGGTGACATCTCCATTATGCCTGTTTGTGCGACGTTTCTAAATAATCCATTTTGTTACAGATCAACAGAGCGATAGAAGTTCCAGCTGGCACGTACAAAAACACTCTAATCGGCGTGCTGGACATCTACGGGTTTGAAATATTCGACACGAACAGTTTCGAGCAGTTCTGCATTAATTACTGCAACGAGAAACTGCAACAGCTGTTCATTGGTACGTTTGTTTATACTAGATTACTAAACATCAGGTAATTATACTTAACACTAGCTGTTGCACGCAACTTCGTCTGCGATGGTTTTGTACTAAACATCCAACCCTTATAGGATAGTTTCCGGAATAAAACGTATCCTAAAGTTATCCACTGTTAACGTAGCCATTTATGGGTGAAAGCTATTTTAAATTGGTTCAATAGATTTTGATATTATCAAACGAACAAATCATTCCTCTTTAAAATATTAGTATCGAAAAACCTTGCTCTACAAGTGTTAACCAGTTCTCGATGAAATCTAACAGTGAAAATATGATTTAGACGCATCAGCGAATTGCTGCCTGTCTAAAATTAAATAAATAATTCTAAAAAATAGGACAAAAAAAGAAGAAGATTGCATTGTAATGTTTTTTTTTAGCATATTTATGTATCAATAGCGACTTGCCCGGTTTCGTACAGGTAGTACAGCAGCAAATAATACACCAAAACCTTCCCCATTAACCCTTCTATCTGTTAGCGAAAACCGCATGAAAACCCGTCGAGTACTTTTCGAGTTTATCGCATACAGACAGACGCGACGGGGGACTGCTTAAAATATGTAATTGTTAAAAATCTTCTAGAAGTATCAAGAACAGTATTACTTTCCAGAGCTGGTGTTAAAGCAGGAGCAAGAAGAATACGCCAGGGAGGGGATCCAGTGGACGCCCGTCCAGTACTTCAACAACCGAGTCATCTGCGAACTAGTCGACGCGCCGCATCAGGGAATCATTGCCATCATGGACGAGGCGTGCCTCAACCCGACCAAGGTACTGTTGACCATGGAGGTAATAAGAACCGGCATGGAACGGAACTTGAACGGTGACCTTCGATGCGCAGAAGTCGAAGATAAGGTCTCATCGGGACGCAGCGGGCGCTTATTGGCCCTTCAGTCGTAAACATCAGAGCAACATCAACAGAAATCCCATACATACTTTCGCTCAAGATCCGTGCCCTGTATATCTGGAGCGGGTAGTGTCAATTTCGAAACGATAAAAGTTGAGCTTTAAGATGTGAGCCTTAAGGCCGTTTTCGTTCACAGTAGAAACGTGCCCAAAATTTTACTTTAAGTTTTTTTTTGTCTTTGCCTCACTATAAGTTAGATAAAGATAGATACATCACAAACAAGGAAATCCATGAACACCTTGAAATATCTACAGTGAAAGATGAAATACGTTCTACGGCAGCAAAATACAGCACACGACTGGAGCACCATCCGAATACCTTGGCTCGCCAGTTAACAATGTTGGACTATCAAAAGAGATTAAAAAGGCACAATATCCAATAATTGAAGTCCCGGTACTGAATTAAGGATTCCGTGATGAGTGACTATCCTTACTGGAGGGCACACTCGAAATGTGATATGAGA
>OZ020279.1:2046076-2100454 GCA_963971205.1 Aethes cnicana | reverse complement strand
ATTGAGGGCGCGCGCAAAGCAATCATAGACTCTGCGACAACGACTTAAGTGCTTCGCCGCGCGCCCTTTAAGTTGTGTCGTGCTATACGCCCCTCACCCCCGCGCACTGGGCACAAAATTTGGTCACGGTGTAGTTCCAGTTATAAGTGCTTCCATGATTTTGACTTTGTTTTTTAACCCCCGCCCGAAACGAAAAGAAAGGGTGTGTTTTAGGTCTAGGGGCCAGTAATGATGGAGCTCACAACGATAATAATAAACATATAGATAGTTATGTTTATAGAGGTATTGAAAAACCTGTTCCCGTGGAAATATCGGGATGAAAAGTACCCTATGTTATTCCCAGTCTCAAACTATCTCCATACCAAATTTCATCCAAATCGATCCCCTCGTTGCGGCGTGAAGGAGGACAAACAAATAAAACACACTTTCACATATATAATATTACTAGCCGATTCCCGCGAATTTCGTACCGCGTGGACTTAGAATTTGCGTACCCGATGATACTATACATATAGACAGTTATAGTTATAGAAATATTGAAAATTTGGTTTGCGACGTTGCGACGGAGTTTGGAGGACAAACAAACAAACACACTTTCACATTTATAATACATATTAGTATGGACTGGATGAGTATGGATCTATTTATCTCGTGTAATTAATTACATTGAAACGATTTACCTACAGATCGAAATTGTATGTAAAATGATGATTGTTTCAGATATCGGACGGGCAGCTTTTGGAGGCTTTGGACAAGCGCCTGGGCTCCCACAAGCACTACACGTCGCGGCAGCTAGTTCCTGCCGACAAAAAGCTCAAGCATGGCGTCGACTTCCGCATCACGTGAGTACAGACCTCTCTACTCCAAATTAGGGAGTACAAACCAACCCGGGTTGACACTAGATCGACATCTAGCGTCCAGTGGCTGAACCCCGATTACCCGACCGTTTAGCAGTTGCTACCGCTACTTGAAGCTAGATGGCGAGCCGAACGCAAAGTGTATTTATAAACAACTAGCTGACCCCGCGGACTTCGTACCGCCTTAGTTTTTTTTTATAAACCTCACGGAGCCCGAGACCTTTCCAACGAATGCAAAACCGTGGAAATCGGTTCGTGCGTTCTGGAGTTATAGCGTCAGGGAGGAAAACCCGACTTATTTTTATATAGTAGATTTACAACTAATATTATAACTAGAACTCTTTTTTTAAATCCTCTTATTACACAGAGACTTCGGGTTGTAAGCTGTAAACTGTTAAGCATCTAGTGTTAACCCATGTTTTGGAGCACGCACTACAGTATGGGCTCCGCCACTCTTCTTGTATCATTTCTCTATAGTAAAATCCAGCTTTTGCCTGCGACTTCATATGCGCTTAATCATTAACTTGTACCTAAAATCCAATTTTTTGCCGTTCCCGTGGGTAATGTATGTATGTACAGGTTTACACAACAAAGAAGACGTGTGGATTAAGCAATAATAGACTCTGCGTCAACGGCTTAAGAGCTTCGCCGGGCGCCTTCTAAGTTGTGTCGTGCTATATGTCCGGATTTAACTCGAAAATTACTGGACGGATTGCAACATAATATGGTATGGGGGTAGTTTATAACACTGGTCCACATAATAGGCTACTTTTTATCCAGGAAAAAGGCATAGTTCCCACGGGAACGCTATTACCGAATTCCACGCGAACGAAGTCAAGGGCAGAAGCTATCCATACTAATATTATAAATGTGAAATGGTGTTTGTTTTTGTCCTTCCTTCATGTTGCAACGAGTGGACCGATTTGGATGAAATTTGCTATGGAGATAGTTTGAGACCCGGGCAATAATATAGGGAACGTTTTATCCCGACATTTCCACGGGAAAGGGTTATCTACGGATCAAATCAGTTTTTTCAATACTTTTATAACTACAACCATCTGTATATAGTATCATACCCATATACGCAGATTCTAGTTCAGTGAGACGAACTTATTCCTTTTAATTCTTAGTTCATGAACTACACAAGCCTATAGTAATATCATGTTTCTATCCGCAGTCACTACGCTGGCGAAGTGACGTACGCCATCACAGGTTTCATGGACAAGAACAAGGACGCCCTGTGGCAGGACCTGAAGCGGCTTCTACACTCCTCTACCAACAGCTCGCTGGCTGACATGTGGCCCGAGGGAGGCACGCACATACAGAAGGTAAATACAACCGAGACTAATCATCATCATTTCAGCCGAAGGACGTCCACTGCTGGACATAGGCCTCCCCCAAGGCTCGCCACTCAGACTGGTCCTGTGCTACTTGCTTCCACCGGTTTCCCGGAACCTTCACGAGGTCGTCGCTCCATCTTGTTGGAGGCCTACCGACAGCTCGTCTCCCGGTTCGCGGACGCCACTCGAGAGTTTTCCGGCCTCATCGGCCATCAGTCAGTTTGTTTTATTTTTTTATACTACTTATTTTAATCCATTATTATTTTGTCCACAGACATCCAAGCGGCCTCCGTCAGCGGCGACTCTGTTCCGCAACTCCATGTCAGCCTTGGTCACCGGCCTGCAAAGCAAGGAGCCCTTCTATGTGCGCTGCGTCAAGCCCAACCCTCTGCAGACTCCCAACACCTGGGACGAGCAGCTGGTGAGTCCCACTGCTGGGCACAGGCCTCCTCTCATCACGAGGCGGTTTAGCCCATAGTCCCTACGTAGGCTCAGTGCGGATTGGGATTTCAAACACATCCATGAATCACTACCCAGAAGCGAGCAGGCCTCACGATGTTTTTCTTAACCGAAAAGCTCAATGGTAAATTCAAATTGAATTTCGCACATAAGTAAACTCACAAGTTGGATTCGAAGTTTCGAAGGTAGGTCAAACCACTAAACTACACCTGACTCATACAAAGTCCATGTCACATAGCCAGCTAGTGAGTCATCGTCATCATGACAGCCGAAAGATGTCAACTGCTTAACATTGGCGTACCTCAAGGGTCGCTACTCGGACCGGTCTTGTTTCCACTGTTCGCTAGGGATTTTCGCCCGATTCTTGCTCCATCTTGTAGGATGTACCGACAGCTCGTCTTCCGGTACGCGGACGCCACTCGAGAATTTTGTATGACTGTATGACCTCTTCTTCTTCTATTTAAGAGCCGTGCTCTTTTCGGTGGAGTAACCGCCATGTCACTCGATCCTGTGCCCGTCTTTTTAGGTCTTAATAAGACGGGACATTGGCTCTTGCCACTTGGACAGAACTCGCTGTCATAACGGATGTCATTACTACCGATTTTTGAACGCATCATGGAGGGTTTATGATATGAGTGTAGATTTATTTAGGGTTTACCCTATTATGCTTGTTTCCCCAGGTCCGTCATCAGGTAGCGTACCTCGGTCTCGTAGAGAACGTGCGCGTCCGCCGCGCCGGTTTCGCCTCCCGCCAGCGCTACGATCGCTTCCTCAAGCGCTACAAGATGCTGTCTCAGTACACGTGGCCGAACTTCCGGGGGAACACCGATAAGGACGCAGTCATGGTGCTGCTAAAGGATCTACAGGTCACCGACGTCCAGTTTGGACATACGAAGCTGTTCATCAGGTGAGTGTTGTGTAACGTTACGTAGTTGACGTACTGTCGGTAGGCCTCCAACAAGATGGAGTGACGACCTTGTAAAGGTCGCGGGAACGCGGTGGATGCGTGGCACTAGACCGGTCTGAGTGGCGCGCCTTGGGGGAGGCCTATGTCCAGCAGTGGACGTCTAACGGCTGAAATGATGATGATGATGGTGACGTAGTTGGACAGGATTTTCCATAGACATCTAATCGTGAAGACTCCGCATCAGTGAATTTATTCATGGAGAGAATGTTGCCGAAAATTACGATGTGAAAGGTGCATGGCAGGCTGTGTGACAAAGGTAGATATAGTGTGTATTTTATGTTTTAGTGTCTGTGAAAATAAATTCAAAATTCAATCTTTTATTCAGCAAATTGGCCACATAGGGACACTTTTACACGTCAAAAAAAGAATTTACCAGCGCTTCCTAGACCCATTGCTTGAGAAGAAGCGCCGCAACAAACCTCAGCAGAAGGCCTTTTTTCAAAAAATCCACATAGTTACAAAATGTACATTTGCATTACATGTATAAAATATACATACTAAAATTACATTGAACTAAGACCTTGAAGATGTATAGTCTCCAAGGGTCCCAAAATAATAATTAAATATTGTGAGTTATAAGTTATATACGTGGGAGTAACCGTGACAGCATTTTTGAGACGGCAAGGCCGACAGCAAATTTTGGTGCAAATGAAAAATTTCAACGCTCGCCTTATTTCATTTTATTTTTTATTCATAGGTTTAAGTGTCTGATTTGTAAAAACTATATTTATGTGTTCCTTTTTTTGCGTTTTTTTGTATGTGTAGTGTATGTGTGTCTGTAGCAACAAATAAACGTTTTTTCTATCTATGTAATATATCTAACTAGCGACTCGTGATAAAATGACAAACTTTTCGCACTTTCATCAAAATGTACTATTATTACGTTTCTAAAATCTGGTTTGTTAGTGAAACTAGCCAAGTCCCGTCTCATGTTGCGTGGTTGTTTGTCTCAGGAGTGCCAAGACCCTGCACAGTCTGGAGGCGGCCCGCGCCGAGCTCATCCCCTCCATAGTGATCCTGCTGCAGAAACTGTGGCGCGGGACCTTAGCGCGCATGCGCTACCGCAAGATGAAGGCCGCCTTCCTCATATACAACGCTTGGAAGTGAGTATATTCTGTAACATCGAGGATTATTATTAGAAAAATCATTGAGCTAATGGCATCATCGTCATCAAAGGTCGGCCTTTATACTGCCAGACCAATCAAACTACATATATCCACGAGTTTTGAGGGATTAATATCAAGTAAGCTGGAGATCATTTTAATACCTTTATTTGGTGTGAAACACCTCATGGGATTGCGCAAAATTAGATTACACATTTAGAAACAAATGAAGGTATTAAAATTATTTCCAGCTTTCTGAAAATTAATTAATAGAAAAAAAATGATTGGCTTAAACTTACATGAACCGTGTTTGTAGCTACAAAATTAGTTTAAATTTTGAAAAGGTGCAATACCTTTAAACATAATCAGCAGAATGCGTTAAAATGATCTTTATTAAGCGTAAAATTTAATTGCCACCCATTGTCTTCATCAATGCAAGAGGGTCTAACCAAATTTTCTCAAATCAAAAGATTTTAAGTCTTCTGCACACCGCACTGCAAAATAAAATTCGCGAGAACTTTTTCCGCAATTCTCTAACCCATAGTATGGGTGCACCCAAATTAAAATTATTACCATTAAAAATTCGCGTGGGAAATGCGTACGGTCGACGCCAAAGAGACTATAAATATTCCGTTTGCCGTATTCCGTTATATTAGAGTCCAAAAGTGTATATATCTCTTTCACGTAGACTGTACAAGGTCGCGGAGTAAAATTCTCATACTCATACTCATACTCATTTATTCATAAAACCGATTTATATGTCATAGTAAAAATAAAAATAATAAAAATAAAAATACATCATACACAGTATATCTAGTCACAAAGTAATTCACAATAAAACCATTATTTTGATAGAATAATTAATAATTAATTGACACATTATAAATGAAATTATGTATTAAATATCAGTTACATTATAAGGAAGCCTATTGTACACGTCAGGCCCCATCACGTGAGCCAGCTTGGACGACTTTACCAGCGTTCGGCTGACACTTTTGTTTGTGTTTCGCGTGGGAATATTCTCGCGTATCATCGCATGCGTTTTGAAGGATGCCAAGTTATCCCTCACATACATCGCTATTTGATAGATCACTATAGAGGTTAGTGTCAGGATTCCCAGTTTTTTGAAGTACTGCTTCGCAGGGGTATCGAACGGAACCCGTGCGAGGATTCTTATTGCGCGTTTTTGAAGACGAAAGATTCTCTCCCATTCCGCGCAGCGTCCCCACAGTTCCGCGCCGTACTGTATCAGAGCATGTACAGTGGCGAAATAGCACGCGCGGGCAACGTCTGGGACCACCGTCTTCGCAACTCTACCCAAAGCAAAGCACGCACTGCCCAACTTTCCGCACAGTTTTTCGACATGCTGATCCCACTTCAAACCACAGTCGATTTCGAAACCAAGAAAACTCGTGGTGTCGGTTTGTTTTAGGGATTTGCCGTCTATCATAACTGTGAGTGGTCTCGTGCTGCGACCAGATAGATTAAATACAGTGTAATGGGTCTTCTTGAGGTTAAGAGCTAGCCCGTTTGTGGCGAACCACTGAGCCAGCTGTGCTGCGACCGCATTCAGCGCTTGTTCGACGGTATTCACGGTGGGTGCAGTCACAATCGCGGCGACATCATCGGCGTACATGAGGATTTCTGCAGTGTCTATGGCATCTGGTAAATCGTTAAGCAGAAGTGAAAAAAGCAGATTTGATACGGACGATCCCTGCGCCACACCCATAGTGGCTCCGGAGGGATCAGATCTTGTTCTCCCGCCGTCACTCACCACGATTTGTGATCTATCTTTGAGCAAGCTCTTAAATAGGGATAAGGATGTACCGCCGATACCATAATGTTGGAGCTTACTCGCAAGTATGGCATGGTCCGCAACATCGAACGCCTTCGAGAGGTCGCAGCACAGGATGGCCACCTGCTGGTGACCCTCTCTGGCAGCCATGATGCGTCGAACCAGCTTTCGCGTCAACGATGTTGTTGATCGCCCCTCGCGGTACGCATACTGGCTATCTGATAAGGCGTCTGTCGAGGTTAAAAAGCCATTCAGTCGACTGCTTAGGCCATTTTCGAAAACCTTTGCGATCGTTGGAATAATAGATACAGGTTTATCCCGATAGTTGGCAACGTCGCATATAGCTGTGAAATGTTTCGCTGTTTTTATTAATTTCTCAATATTACTGAATTAAAAAAGAAGTTATCATTCTATGGTTGAATGATGCGTCTCGTTTTATATTCGTTGGTTAAGCATTCAAATGATAAGATTACATTAAAATGCATGAAAAATGCGATGGAAAGTTTTCAAAAGATAGTACTTCCATTATTCTTAAAAAAATCATGTTCCTAGGATAATTGTTGCAATCCATACTTAATGTTTTATTCAACCATAGAGCGACAATTCATATTTTCATTCAGTAATATTGAGAAATTAATGAAAACAACGAAATATTTGACAGCTATTTACGCCGTTGCCAGCGTTGGGAGTAAACCCTCTTAATATGACTCCTACCCACAGACGCTATCGCTACCGCCGCTACATCGCTCAGCTGCAGTCCGAGCTGCAACGTAACCGCAACGTCATCAGCCACTGGCCGCCGCCGCCGCGCCGCGTCGACGCCGGCCTCCTCCAGGCCGCGTACCGCCGCTGGCGAGCCTTCCTCACCCTCCGACCCATACCCAGGGCGCAGTGGCCGCAGCTCAAGATGAAGATATGTGCCGCGAGCGCGCTCAAAGGGAGACGAAAGAATTGGGGCACGGCGAGGCAGTGGCTCGGGGACTATTTGGGAGACGACTCGTATAATCCTAGAGCGGGTAAGTCATCACAACAGCAGCCTATTTACGTCCCACTGCCAGCAGAGGACACATCACGAGAGGGTTTGGGTTGTACCCACGCGATCCCAATGCGGATCCTTGAATTACCTCGCAGAAGCCGTGGTGGCCTAGTGGTTCGACCTGCCGCCTCTCATGCAGAGGGTCGGGGGTTCGATTCCGGCTCGCACCTCTAAGTTTACTTATGTGCGAAATTCAATTTGAATTTACCACTGAGCTTTTCGGTGAAGGAAAACATCGTGAGGAAACCTGCACGCATCTGCGAAGTAATTTAAAGATGTGTGTGAAGTCCCCAATCCGCACTGGGCCCGCGTGGGGACTATAGCCCAACCCTCTCGTGATGAGAGGAGGCCTGTGCCCAGCAGTGGGACGCAAATAGGCTGTAGTAGTAGTAGTAGTTCTCGTAATGTTTTTTTTTTCACTGAAAAGCCCAATGGTAAATTCAAATTGAATTTCGCATATTAGTCAACTCAGAAGTACGAGCCGGATTCGTACCCCCGACCCTCTGCATAAAAGGCGGAGGTCAATAACCACTAGGCCTACACTTTTACTTCTTATAGAAACTCCAGGTCCTTTCTTAACTGTATTTGAAACTATAGTAGGTCCATTCCATTTGTAATTATATTTCAGTTTTGTAATTATCTTTTAGAGATATGACCGTTTGTTTTTCATAAATAAAATGCTTTTTTTCCAGCTTTATACCGTTCCACCGTCACATCACTCCAGAAGTCTCACCAAATCGGCCGTCCGCTCTTCTCGTGCCGCGTTCACAAGTTCAATCGCTACAACAAGCTGGCGGAACGGTGTCTGCTTGTCACAGACTCGGCCGTCTGCAAGCTAGATGCCAACACGTTCAAAGTGCTGAAGAAACCTACTCCCATCACTGAGGTATGACATTATCGGCCATTCTCTAGCCGCTTGCGCAAGTCAGCCGCTACAACAAGCTGGCAGAACGGTGTTTGCTTGTCACAGACTCAGCTGTTTGCAAGCTAGATGCCAACACGTTCAAAGTGCTGAAGAAACCTACTCCCATCACTGAGGTATGACATTATCGGCCATTCTCTAGCCGCTTGCGCAAGTCAACCGCTACAACAAGCTGGCAGAACGGTGTCTGCTTGTCACAGACTCGGCCGTCTGCAAGCTAGATGCCAACACGTTCAAAGTGCTGAAGAAACCTACTCCCATAACTGAGGTATGACATTATCGGCCATTCTCTAGCCGCTTGCGCAAGTCAGCCGCTACAACAAGCTGGCAGAACGGTGTCTGCTTGTCACAGACTCGGCCGTCTGCAAGCTAGATGCCAACACGTTCAAAGTGCTGAAGAAACCTACTCCCATAACTGAGGTATGACATTATCGGCCATTCTCTAGCCGCTTGCGCAAGTCAGCCGCTACAACAAGCTGGCAGAACGGTGTCTGCTTGTCACAGATTCGGCCGTTTGCAAGCTAGACGCCAATACGTTCAAGTGCTGAAGAAATTCTGTACGTTCTTTTGAAAATATGTCGATGTCGGGCGACTTAATATCGTACACAATTTACAGTGTAACTTTACATACAAACATACACTCGAAATCTATCTAAATATATAAAACCCAAAGGTGACTGACTGACATAGTGATCTATCAACGCACAGCCCAAACCACTGGACGGATTGGGCTGAAATTGCATGCCAATGCAGGTAGATGTTATGACGTAGGCATCCGCTAAGAAAGGATTTCCGGAAATTCCCACGGGAACGGAAAAAACAGGATTTTTCATTTTTATATTTCTGCGCATACGAAGTTGCGGGGAAAAGCTAGTAAAATATACATTCACTCGAAATACATAACCCTTCTTCTGGCGCAGTCGGGTAAAAATGCCATATAACACAGCAGCAGACTGATAGCAGTTCAAACGCTAGTATAATCATCCAACATAACCCTCCTTCTTTCGCAGTTGGGTAAAAATGCCACATACCTAAATTTACTGGAACTTGTAGAACATACGGCAGCAGACTGATAGCAGTTTGATTCAATTTTAGTATGTACCCATATATTTACATATACATATTAATGTAAATGTAATGTGAATCTGTATGTTTCAATTATGAAAAAAGGCCGTTTTTGGTTTGTGATTGGTTGTGTGAGCGCCGCCTGAATCCCATACAAAATAAAAAAAAATTACCAACTCAAAAAAAATTAATGACCTATACAATATACTATAGAATCGATAGCCGATACTGTGGGTTAATTATTTGCTATAGGATCTGACCCACCATGTATAATCATCCACTAGCAGTTTGATTCGGGATATAAACTGTCCCTTTAATTTTCCAGATCGGAGCGGTGCGCATCATGAGCTCGGACGCACAGTTAGTGGTGCTGAGTGTTCCCTCCGCCAAGAACGATCTGGTGCTGGGGCTCGACTCCCCCCACGAACTAGTGGGGGAACTGCTGGGAGTCCTGGCCAACCGGTACCACATGTGAGTACTTGACTTACAATATGTACATGTAAAACTAAGTCGGGTTAGTGACCATTTGAAACCTCAAGAACGGATGAACAGATTTCGATGAACTTTTTTTTTATTTGTCCTCTACCTATTCGTCGTATAAATAACCATGAAAATCCATATCCATATCCATATTAATATTATAAATGCAAAAGTAACTCTGTCTGTCTGTCTGTCTGTTACCTCTTCACGCTTCAACCGCTGAACCGATTGAGATGAAATTTAGCACGTAGATAGTTGGGGTCCCGGGAAAGGACATAGGCTACTTTTTATCCCGGAAAAATGCATAGTTCCCGCGGGAACGCGATAATCGAATTCCACGCAGTCGCGGGCAGAAGCTAGTATCAAATAAATTCACGCAAAAATATTAACAGAAAATATGATTTAAAATAAATTAGCTAACTTTATCCAACGGCCCATGTGGACCATGTACGTTTGGTTCTCTGCCTTACAATCAATACTAATATTATGAATACGAAAGTAAAGAAAGTTCACGCTTAACCCGCTGGACCGATTTGGATTAAATTTGGTATGGAGATAGTTGGAGTCCCGGAGTAGGACATAGGCTACATTTTATCCCGGAAAAAGTCATAACTCGTGTGAACTCGATAAACGAATTCCACGCGGGTGAAGTTGCTTGCAGAAGCAAGTCATATATAAACATTAAAAAAAAACAAATTTCATGCATTTATTCAGCAAATTGGACACTTAGGGGCACTTTTACACGTCAGAAAAAAAATTCACCAGCGCTTCCTAAACTTATTGCTTGAGAAGGAGCGCTGCAACAGACTCAGCAGAAGCCCTTTTTCTTTTCCTTTTGAAAATGTTTAAATACAGCAATTAATCACCGTTTTGTCCGCAGGTTGACCGGCTCGGAGATCACAGTCGAAGTCGAAAGCGGCGCCACCACCCGCTGCACCCTCGGCGGCAAGACCCGAGCGCTCCAGCTGCCCTCCCCCACCCCCGCGCCCTCCCCCTCGCCCGCCGGGAACTTGCCGCCCTTCACGCATGCGCACAACGTCATCACTTACCACCCGGCGGCCGCGCGCGTCGCCTGACTTCACACTAAACCTTATAAGGCCAGTATACGGTAGTATCGTGAACGTATAAGCAGAAACAAGGAAATTTGTATAGACCGTCAATCTCCATACATTGCGGCCTACATCGGAAAAGCTCTGTATTGTGAGCAATATAAATAGGTTGTCTGGGAGAGATCGCTCTATTAGCGATAAGACCGACTGCTGTATAAATCTTTTTGTTATGTCCTTTTTTCTCTATTGTGTGGTGTTCAATAATAGTACATTACAGACCTAGAATGGTGAATTCGTAAATGTCACAGATCGCAGGTTTCTGTGGCCTGAACCGAAGGTGAGGGCCATAAATATGCGATCTGGGGCTTTACGAATTACCGCCCGTGGTTTGTCAAAAGTTTTACATCTTGTCTTGGCCAAGGAGTGAGATTTTCTCTCCGCGTAGCGGGCAGAAAATCCCACTTTACGGCCAAGGGTGATGTAATAGTACATTACAGACCTAGGGTGGTGAATTCGTAAATGTCCCAGATCGCAGGTTTCTGTGGCCCGAACCGAAGGTGAGGGCCATAAATATGCGATCTGGGGCTTTACGAATTACCGCCCGTGGTTTGTCAAAAGTTTTACATCTTGCCTTGGCCAAGGAGTGAGATTTTCTCCCCGCATAGCGGGCAGCAAATCCCACTTTATGGCCAAGGGTGATGTAAAATATATTTTCTCAAACATGCGATGAAATATTGATATTATGTTCTTCTTATTAGCCTGGGAAGTATCACGTTTCAGGTGCGGCTAGACAATTGGTATATAATGAAATTTCATACAAACGTTGCAGGCCTAGGCTGGCAACTCGCATTTTTTTATTTCCATTTGATATATTTGTGACATATCATCTTGGCATTCCGCCATTTAAAAAAGCTACAAGCAATATTTACTCTATGGTTTGCTATGACATTCTGCCAATACTGCTATTAAAAAACATGAATTTGCTACATAGGTACCTATCGCTGTTTTATTTATGTAAAAAAGGCAAAATATATTATACATAAAATATTACTTTATTTATTTATTTCATTGCATGTTTGAGAAAAGCACTATACATACATCGGCGGGGAACGGAAGTTGTCGGCCTCGATAATACTCGGCCTGCAACATCCTCCTTCCCGGCCTCTGTAGTAATGTACTATTATTCGGGTATAAAAAAACCAGGCCAAAACACGTTTTATAAACTTAAATTAATATACGTAATTGAGAATGAGAAGCAAAAAAAGGCATAATGCTGTAGTTCAGAGCAATGCGCTTTTACAACTGCGTAGGTACTTATGATATCAACTAATAGAATAAGGGATGTGAAGTGTATCTATCTATGTAATGACAGTTATGTTGGCCATATTTTAACACATAACAGGCCAATAAAATGGCCTAAACAACAGCCTTTGTATTAATATATGTGATACGTTATGGGACTTTAGAAAAAGGTTTGACCGACTTTGGTGTTGGTGTGTATCAGAACAATATTCAGCATAATATGAAGCGTTGATCAACAAGCAGCCAGTACAGCAAACACAGATTGACTGTAAAATTGCATTTTTTTTAAATAAGCTGCTTTAAAAATCGCATCTAAATTAAAAGGAGTAACCCGAAAAATTAAGTCAATCGGAAACTTAGTGGGTTGCCCATTTTCAATTCTGGTGTCATGAAAATTGTAACGGCTATTTTGATATAGCCTGTATGTTTTCGGATATATGTATCGGAAGTGCATGCTTTAGGGCCCTCGCCCACGGCGTCTTTGTAGCGATGCTGCCGCTTTTTTTTACATCAAAGAGTAAAAAGGATAGCCATTTGAGTAGCGCGGCAGCATCGCTACAAAACGTCGCCGTGGGTGAGGAGCCTTAGCTATACTGCGCTCTAATGTGCCTTTAGTGAAAGGTGACTGTAAAGTAATTTTGTAAGTATTGTTAACTTATTAAAGTGATAATGTTTAGTCTGATAGGTTTTATTAAGGTAAATAACCTCTAAGTAGGACCGTGGCCTGATGTAAAATTATATAATGATTAAAAAAACGATTTTTCCCGGTATTTTTAATTCACATGAAATTTTCATGAATTAAACGTTATAGTCGGCCATGTTGCCTCCGTTATTTATAATAGACTTTGTTATGTATTTTTAAATTGAAAATGATTATGTGATTTCTTTGATTTCAAGGCCTACAATGAACAGCGATTTTATTTTTTGATGATTTTATATTGAATAATAATAATAATGATTGATTTTATGAATTTAGCGTAAAACCGTTCGTTTTTATTGTAAATAGCATGTTAAATAGCGTTGCTAAAAACACGCACAAAACGAAAAATATGTTTGTCTATGGAATAATGTTAAATTAACTGTAACCTAGTCTTGTATTGCTTAAAATTGTATTTAATCAAAATTTCTAATAATTTATTAGTATACCATTTTATATTACTAACACGCATACATATAGTGGTAAAGATCATCATTCAACACCAATATGAAAAAGCTTCTTCAATAATCAAAGGACCTATATGTACAAATTTACAGTAATTTTAAAATAATTTATTGTTAGTTCAGCATTGCGTTAGCAGCAAATGGGGGCTATCGCGTGTGAATTAGCTACTAGAGGCGCTAGTGTCGCGTGAGGTCCAATAATATTCACTTTTCACTGGTTTTGGCGGGCTTCGTGATATAAATCACAATTTCTTTAATTTACCTGTTGAAAAGTGATCTCCTTCGTGAAATTATCGCAAATATGGATTATTTGGCGATGAATGTGAACGCTTGAAAAAATCTTTCTTTTTTGTTCAAACAAACGGAACTCCACTACATTGCGGCATAGCTTCTCGATACGATGATAGTTATTTATAATTAATAAACTTAATGAGATTCGAGATTTAAAACCTAGTTTTGGCGCCGATCTTATAAAGTCGCCTTTGACAGCTATACCTCTGGACCTTAGTCAACAGTGGCGCCAACTGGTGAGCAAAGAAACGATAGCCCCCATTCTTCTAGAAAGAAATAGATACGTCAGTCGAGCGACTTGTGGCTACATTTGATATATGTATATAGCTGTTATGTGAACAATTCGTATGTGCCTTCATGCGGTGCCATGAAACTTGTGATGTATTGAATACAATATTTTTCATTTCTCATACTCTGAAAGTTTATCATTGTTCATCTGCGTAGCGGGTTGAAAGTGATGCATGGCGACCCTAGGGTCGTAAAGTAATTGGAGGATTTGACATTCATATCTCCGTCTCTTTTAAACTCATATACAAAGTCATATGTCAAAACAGGACGATACATGTCTCTCGCTCAGTTTCAAATCAGACAATCTTGGGGAATTGAGATTTTTTTTGGCAATATAGTTGACAAAAAAACGGGCGAAGGAACAACGAATACAGCCAAGAAATCATTAAGTATAATATTATTTTTCATTTCTAATAAAAAAAATAGCTATATAAAATGAGAACTTACTTAACTTGACAAATAATTCATATTTTATGACTATTCTAAATGCCTAAATATCAATATCAAGTCGGTTTATTCATATTATATTGTCTCTCGCTCAGTTTCAAACAGACAATCTTGGGGAATTAGATTTTTTTTGTTGGCAAAAAAATTCGGCAATGGAACAACGAATACAGCCAAGAAATCATTATGTACTTACTATATTATTTTCATTTCTTATAACGAAAATGGTTATATTTATTATGAAAACTTAATTAATTTGACAAATAATTTATATTTAAATGTGTTTTTCTATTTGTTATAAATAAATGTTTTATATATCCATCTATTTATCTTATCGATCTTGTCAATGATCAAATTGCATAATGCAAGGTGCAGTGCGCGCACTGAGCGCGATTCGGAACACTGCACTGCCTTAATACACGGGCGCTCCGACTTGACATGCGCAGATGGATTTTGTCAAATGAAAAAAATGGCGGCAAACTAAACTTACTTCACAATATGTGATTAGTCTAATGTGTGTTGTGAACTAAATATAGTTACATATATTAGAGCAAATGTGACTATTTATAATGTTCGAGAAATGAAATGAACTGTACAGCTATGGAAAATGTGATACCGCAGATTTAGAATATGTATTTTCTTAGTAGGTAAGTAGCGCACATCATTTTCTTTACTTTCCTCATATTCGAAACGAAAAGTAGAGTGTTTACGCTCGGGTGAAAGGAACCCATTTATTTCTGACTCGTACTATTTAGCGCTCTCACTACCGTTCGAGCGCCAAACTGACTCGTCAGAAATGGGTGCCTTTCAGCCCTCGGTTAACAATCTACTATTATTTGATCACGTTGTTTCATTATTTGTTTATCCTCCAACCGCCACGCCCATGTAGCGTCTATTGTAATGTATTTAGGGCGCTGACAAACTAAATTGACTTTATTTAAACAGTATTTAAACGAAAACTATTTGATTTTGTAAGGCGAGTAAAATACATGTTAATATTCACTATACACTTAAAAACTTGCTATTTCGTAAAAAGGATTTCATGATATCGGTTCGATGAAAAAAAATCGTGAAGTTACGTCTTCTGATCCTGTTTAAACGGTTCTATAAGTTTATTTTTTAACGCAGATTTCTATAATTAAATACACTTTTCCGTCATACTCATACCAAACAATTTTGCTAATTTATATTGTTCATGCAATGTGCGATTTCTTTTTTATCTTAATTTTTCTGATTTTCTACGTATATCGCCCTTATGCCGCGGTCGTGCTTCTCGCTCCCTCCAATGCAAACAGACATTCTCCGCTGAGACAGTTGCCTGCCTCGATTGCTCAAGGTCATTGGCTCTAGTCAGCGTCTTAACACATTTACCTTACTGGGTTCAAACTTGATAAGTACCAAATATTTATAAATAAGCAGAATCGTAATTAGCCCAAAAAATATCAATATCACGTGCTCCCCTGTCGCCCGACTCTTACCCTCCCAGGGAGGGTTGGGCACCAAGTTGACAAGCTATAGTTCTCCTTCTATCTTCTTTTTATCCATACTAATGTTATAAATGCGAAAGTAACTCTGTATGTCTGTTACCTCTTCACGCTTCAACCGCTGGACCGATCGAGATGAAATTTGGCATGGATATAGTTGGGATGCCGGGAAAGGACATAGGCTACTTTTTATCCCGGAAAAACTCATAGTACCCTCGGGAACGCGATAACCGAATTCCACGCGGGCGAAGTCGCGGGCAGAAGCTAGTACATATATAAAAACTAGCTTTTCCCCGCAACTTCGTATGCGCAGAAATATTGAGATTGAGATATTTATTCATAATAAAAGTATTACAGGTCATTTCTTAATCTATGTAAACGTAGTTAATACACTATTAATCAACATTATTTTTAATAACAAACATTGTATACTATTAATAAGTAAACTCCCGATTTTTCCCGTTCCCGTGGGAATTTTGCAAAAATGTTTCTTAGCGGATGCCTACGTCATAACATCTACCTGCATGCCAAATTTCAGCCCGATCCGTCCAGTTGTTTGGGCTGTGCGTTGATAGATCACTAAGTCAGTCAGTCAGTCGCCTTTGAGTTTTATATATTTAGATGAATTGCCGTGTGTTAGTCTAAGGCTGTTTTTTTTTTCGTTTTATTCCCTGTGATTCAGGGAAGGTTAGAAGGAAAAATAATCGGGAAATATCTAAAGGAATAACTAAAAAAAGGAAAAATTACTTTGTATGTGTATCGCCTTCGGATGATACGAAGTTCACCGCACCGGCCCAACTAGTTTAAAATAAAACACACAATACATTTATATGAGAGATTATTTATTGAGTAAAGTATTATATTTATTTTATTCTATAATTTAAACGTTACGTTCAGTTCTCTGTAAAATTCAAGTTAATCAAGGACTATATCCAACATCGAAACATCAAAACACTTTGAAAAAGAAAATTAAGTAGGGGAGAGGGGGGCAGCTATCGCTGAAGGCAGCTTAGAACAAATGCGTTCAAAGACGTATTTTTAGTGCGATTATGGTCCAAATCCATTTTTTGGGCTCGCAACACTGACACACACAACTGTCACTTGACAGATTTGACGTTTGACAGAACATGAACAAACCAGTAGCATATTTTGATTTCGATGTCAACTACATCAAGAAGTTGATGGGGCCATTTCACCCAAAAATTGAATTGAATTGATGTCAACTGTTAGCGGTTTTGCTCCCCGTGTCTAAGGATTTTCAGCCTGTATTTGAAGGAAGCGGTAAGTGAAACTTAATTTATTCGATAGTACAATGAATTAGCTTTAGTGACGAAGAATAAACAATCAGAATTTGCAGTTGTTTTGGAAGATATCGATGTTTATTTTTTTAAATAGGTGTTGGGGTAGTTTTGAAAAAAAATTTGGAGGCAGTTTTGATTAGCAATCTGTTCAAAACTACCCCGGTCATAAGAAATGTTCATATCTGCCCCGATATAAACTGACATGTAGGTACGTAAACTCAAAATAATATTATCTTAGTTATTTTAGTAAATGCTCATAACGCATTTACCTGAATTAATTGGTCAAGCAAATCACGTCAGTAGAAAAGGGCGCGAAATTCCTATGGGAGGATATCCCTTCGCGCCTACACTTTTCAAATTTGCCGCCTTTTTTTACTGAAAAGATTTGCTTAAACGAGTATGGTAGTCGATACTATTGTCTGTTTTTCTCTCGTTTTATATGATAAAATGAAAATTCTAATTAGAACATTTTATATATTTTTCTTTAACTACAACTAAAACATAATAAATACTGAATCACTATCCCCTGTTACATTGTTTGGGTAGTTTTGAACAAAAGTGTGTGCAAAACTGCCTCAAGGGGGCAGCTTTAATAGAATTTCAATACTTTACAAAGGTACCCTCCTGAGGCACCTTTGAACACTACAAAAAACATTTCTGGTCAAAAGTACCCCCTCATAGTTATAACTGCAAATTATATGAGTAAAATGTTAATGCGACCATTTCTAGTGACTAACTGTACTAAGTACAGGTAAAAAAAACACGTATATCTCGATGTTGTTGCCTTACAATCCAGATTTCAAATCTGCCCCAAGTAAATTCAAAGCTACCCACGCTTGGGGCAGTATTGAACATTATTCCTTGAGTTGTAAAATTCTGAATTGTACCTTTTTCTTTAGCTTTGGACATGTGCAAATGCATTAATTACATAGGTTAATAACATACGTTGTTGTGTAGAGGCTTAAAACTGGTTTTTATGGGTAATATTTTGAAATACGTCAAGGAGTGTAAAAAGTGTACCAGGCTGCCCCCCTCTCCCCTACCTAGTTGAAAAACGGGAGACCCTCGCGCCGGCAGCTTTCTCGCGCAAAGACTGGCTATTGCCATATAGCGAGGGAATGCTGCCTGCGTGATGGGAACCCTTCAGAAAGGCCCTAATTTAGGTTCTTAGGTTATTGTTTAGCTTTAATTATTTTTATGTCTGTAAATTTAAATGCTATTTGTAGTTTATTCTTAATTTTTCAACTTGATCTTTTCTGAATAAACCCTTTTTCATCATCATCATCATCATTTCAGCCACAAGACGTCCACTGCTGGACATAGGCCTCCCCCAAGGCTCGCTACACAGACCAGTCCTGTGCTACTTGCTTCCATCGGTTTCCCCTTTTAAAAACCCTTTTTAGTAGTTGAATATAGGTATCTACCTGACTGATCTACAGTTACGGGCCGATTCCACGTCTCCATCACTGGAGCCTTGTCCGACCCCGGAACTGTTCTTTTAGGGAACATAAAAACGTTCGGCGTTGAAACTGAACTTCACGCTAGATTTCAAGTTCAATATGAGCGCCGTGACGTTTTGACGTTCCCGAAAGAATCCTCACGAATTCCGTTTGCGTCTAGAATGAGGCCCTGATATTGCGTCTACGCCCCACACATCCTGATCCCCTATATCTCCAGACAAAGTTCCATCTGCAGCGTGTTGTCCACTTGGATCGGCCGGTCGTCCAGCTGGAAAAAGGTAGACTCAGCTTCGTGGACGGCTGTGTTTACGTCTTCAAGGACGTCCGACTCGCCCAGTCGCTCGCAGATCTTCCGCAAGGGATGGCTGTTAAAAAAAATAGATTATATGTATTGTATCAGTTAATATGGACCCTACTTACCCAAGACCTTACTTATTATATTTAAATTGTTATCTCAAGTATGGTTCATCATCTACAGCCCATAGTAGTCCACTGCTGGACATAGGCCTCACCCAATGTACCTACGCCAATGTGCTCTGTCCAAGGCAAACCCAACCTTTGTTTTGAAGTAGGGTTTCAAAACGATAACGCAGGCCAAAAGCATATACTTCGAACAAACAATCAGTGCTACATTTCAGTCAGTTTTATTACGTCTCTTTCTACCTGATCCTTTCATATTTAGCAACAAAAGGCGTTGTGAAACGCTAAGAGAAGTGAACTTTTTCCTCAGTTAATAAGATGTTCGGTATCGTTATAAAAATACCATTATCAAACCGCTCTACCGATTTTCTTTCAAACATAGCTAACAACACTCGATTTAACTCGTCTAAGTACTATGGAACAGGAACTATTACAAACAGAAGGCTAACTTTAACACATTTTTTGTCACCTTTGTGGGGGGATATTGACTATCGAATAACGCAGACCAAACGTTTGGATGAAATCTTGCCTAGTGACAAGACGGCGGATCGTAGGATCATGCGTCTCCGAAATTTAAGCCTTTCTATTCCTTTATATGTACGCGTAGGTAACCGCGATTTAATGAATTAGTTGGAAGTGTGTTTTTGGAGTAGATACATAGGTAAGTATAGTGCCTCTTGCAAAAGTCTCTTCATTCTTTCTTACCCGCAGGTACGTCTTCAAAAAACCGGCCAAGTGCGTGTCGGGCCACGCGGAAAGTATAGGGTTCCGAAGTTGACGATGCCCACAGTACCTTTCTAAGACTTATTAGCATCTAGCTAGCCTGTGGTATGACGTGCCCGCCCGACGCCCCTGCTGCTCGAGAAAAAACATTGGTTTTTTTTAATCATTTCATAAGTTGGTCGACTATGACTCGTAAGTTTGTACAGCCTACTTAGCTGTGATAGTTTTCCTTTCAACTACGTTATATATGCCACAACTGTGATTTTTTTCAGGCATCCAAATACCACCATTTAGCTGGCAGGGGGGGGGGGGGGCATTGACTCTAACAAAAAATAGCAATTGGTTTTAACAAACTCACATTATTTTTTTAAGACCTATTCAACGATATGCCGCACCATGAGGTACGCAAGAAAAAAATACATCCCCACTTTACGAGTAGGGGAGGTACCCTATAAAAAATATATATTTCAAAATTTTATTGTACCACTTTGTCAGCGTAACTAATATGTATATTCATGCCAAACTACAGCTTTCTAGAACTAAGCATCTCCGAGCAACAGTGCAGACAGATGGACGGACGGACGGACATGGCGAAACTATAAGGGTTCCTTGTGGACTTCGGAACCCTAAAAAGGCAGGCTGGATTGTCAAATTTTATAAGTATACAGACGGGTTATACTAGCTAACAGAAAGGCTTATTGACCTATTTATAGTAAAACAAGTCTCGAATGTACTTACGAATGTCCGTTAATTATTACAGGGATGTGCACTGCGATTATGTCGGGATAGGCCCTGGTGATCGGCAGAGAGTATACGCCGCGCTGGGCCTTTGATCCATGTCTGTGCGCCTGTGGGAAAAAAATGCTTAATACATACACTAGCTTCTGCCCGCGACTTCAGCTGGAATTCGGTTACAGCGTTCCCGCGGGAAGTTTCCGGGATAAAAAGTAGCCTATGTCCTTCCTCGGGACTCGAACTATCTCCGTACCAATTTTGTTGAAGCATGAAGAGGTAACAGACTGACAGAATTACTTACTTTCTCATTTATCATATTAAGTATGGGTAAATATAAACTCTCTCCTGTTTCCCGTTAGGGTAGCCAGAGTGGTAAAAGTCATAAATAGTACGGTCGACGTCAAAAAGATGTTTACACATAGTAAATTAAACAACATATCGCAATTGCATTTGATCATATGGATATTACTTGACTTTCGGTGGACTCTCCTGCGAGCTAACCTCGGTGAGATATATAGGCTTGCCCAGCAGCGCGTGCGGCTGGTCGGCCGTGGCCCGTGAGCCAGCGCAGCGCCAGCTCCTCGTGGTAGCTAGTGTCGCCACCGTCACTGCCTGTCTCTCCTAACAACTGACCTCGGTGAGGTATATCTTGGGCTTGCCCAGCAGCGCGTGCGGCTGGTCGGCCGTGGCCCGTGAGCCAGCGCAGCGCCAGCTCCTCGTGGTAGCTAGTGTCGCCACCGTCACTGCCTGTCTCTCCTAACAACTGACCTCGGTGAGGTATATCTTGGGCTTGCCCAGCAGCGCGTGCGGCTGGTCGGCCGTGAGCCAGCGCAGCGCCAGCTCCTCGTGGTAGCTAGTGTCGTCACCGTCACTGCCTGTCTCTCCTAACAACTGACCTCGGTGAGGTATATCTTGGGTTTGCCCAGCAGCGCGTGCGGCTGGTCGGCCGTGAGCCAGCGCAGCGGCAGCTCCTCGTGGTAGCTAGTGTCGTCACCGTCACTGCCTGTCTCTCGTAACAACTGACCTCGGTGAGGTATATCTTGGGCTTGCCCAGCAGCGCGTGCGGCTGGTCGGCCGTGAGCCAGCGCAGCGCCAGCTCCTCGTGGTAGCTAGTGTCGCCACCGTCACTGCTTGTCTCTCCTAACAACTGACCTCGGTGAGGTATATCTTGGGCTTGCCCAGCAGCGCGTGCGGCTGGTCGGCCGTGAGCCAGCGCAGCGCCAGCTCCTCGTGGTAGCTAGTGTCGCCACCGTCACTGCCTGTCTCTCCTAACAACTGACCTCGGTGAGGTATATCTTGGGCTTGCCCAGCAGCGCGTGCGGCTGGTCGGCCGTGAGCCAGCGCAGCGCCAGCTCCTCGTGGTAGCTAGTGTCGCCACCGTCACTGCCTGTCTCTCCTAACAACTGACCTCGGTGAGGTATATCTTGGGCTTGCCCAGCAGCGCGTGCGGCTGGTCGGCCGTGAGCCAGCGCAGCGCCAGCTCCTCGTGGTAGCTAGTATCGCCATCGTCACTGCCTGTCTCTCCTAACAACTGACCTCGGTGAGGCATATCTTGAGCTTGCCCAGCAGCGCGTGCGGCTGGTCGGCCGTGAGCCAGCGCAGCGCCAGCTCCTCGTGGTAGCTAGTGTCGTCACCGTCACTGCCTGTCTCTCCTAACAACTGACCTCGGTGAGGTATATCTTGGGCTTGCCCAGCAGCGCGTGCGGCTGGTCGGCCGTGAGCCAGCGCAGCGCCAGCTCCTCGTGGTAGCTAGTGTCGTCACCGTCACTGCCTGTCTCTCCTAACAACTGACCTCGGTGAGGTATATCTTGGGCTTGCCCAGCAACGCGTGCGGCTGGTCGGCCGTGAGCCAGCGCAGCGGCAGCTCCTCGTGGTAGCTAGTGTCGCCACCGTCACTGCCTGTCTCTCCTAACAACTGACCTCGGTGAGGTATATCTTGGGCTTGCCCAGCAACGCGTGCGGCTGGTCGGCCGTGAGCCAGCGCAGCGGCAGCTCCTCGTGGTAGCTAGTGTCGCCACCGTCACTGCCTGTCTCTCCTAACAACTGACCTCGGTGAGGTATATCTTGGGCTTGCCCAGCAGCGCGTGCGGCTGGTCGGCCGTGAGCCAGCGCAGCGCCAGCTCCTCGTGGTAGCTAGTGTCGCCACCGTCACTGCCTGTCTCTCCTAACAACTGACCTCGGTGAGGTATATCTTGGGCTTGCCCAGCAACGCGTGCGGCTGGTCGGCCGTGAGCCAGCGCAGCGCCAGCTCCTCGTGGTAGCTAGTGTCGCCACCGTCACTGCCCGTCTCTCCTAACAACTGACCTCGGTGAGGTATATCTTGGGCTTGCCCAGCAACGCGTGCGGCTGGTCGGCCGTGAGCCAGCGCAGCGGCAGCTCCTCGTGGTAGCTAGTGTCGCCACCGTCACTGCCTGTCTCTCCTAACAACTGACCTCGATGAGGTATATCTTGGGCTTGCCCAGCAGCGCGTGCGGCTGGTCGGCCGTGAGCCAGCGCAGCGCCAGCTCCTCGTGGTAGCTAGTGTCGCCACCGTCACTGCCTGTCTCTCCTAACAACTGACCTCGGTGAGGTATATCTTGGGCTTGCCCAGCAGCGCGTGCGGCTGGTCGGCCGTGAGCCAGCGCAGCGCCAGCTCCTCGTGGTAGCTAGTGTCGCCACCGTCACTGCCTGTCTCTCCTAACAACTGACCTCGGTGAGGTATATCTTGGGCTTGCCCAGCAACGCGTGCGGCTGGTCGGCCGTGAGCCAGCGCAGCGGCAGCTCCTCGTGGTAGCTAGTGTCGCCACCGTCACTGCCTGTCTCTCCTAACAACTCACCTCGGTGAGGTATATCTTGGGCTTGCCCAGCAACGCGTGCGGCTGGTCGGCCGTGAGCCAGCGCAGCGGCAGCTCCTCGTGGTAGCTAGTGTCGCCACCGTCACTGCCTGTCTCTCCTAACAACTGACCTCGGTGAGGTATATCTTGGGCTTGCCCAGCAGCGCGTGCGGCTGGTCGGCCGTGAGCCAGCGCAGCGCCAGCTCCTCGTGGTAGCTAGTGTCGTCACCGTCACTGCCTGTCTCTCCTAACAACTGACCTCGGTGAGGTATATCTTGGGCTTGCCCAGCAACGCGTGCGGCTGGTCGGCCGTGAGCCAGCGCAGCGGCAGCTCCTCGTGGTAGCTAGTGTCGCCACCGTCACTGCCTGTCTCTCCTAACAACTGACCTCGGTGAGGTATATCTTGGGCTTGCCCAGCAGCGCGTGCGGCTGGTCGGCCGTGAGCCAGCGCAGCGCCAGCTCCTCGTGGTAGCTAGTGTCGTCACCGTCACTGCCTGTCTCTCCTAACAACTGACCTCGGTGAGGTATATCTTGGGCTTGCCCAGCAACGCGTGCGGCTGGTCGGCCGTGAGCCAGCGCAGCGGCAGCTCCTCGTGGTAGCTAGTGTCGCCACCGTCACTGCCTGTCTCTCCTAACAACTGACCTCGGTGAGGTATATCTTGGGCTTGCCCAGCAACGCGTGCGGCTGGTCGGCCGTGAGCCAGCGCAGCGGCAGCTCCTCGTGGTAGCTAGTGTCGCCACCGTCACTGCCTGTCTCTCCTAATAACCGACCTCGGTGAGGTATATCTTGGGCTTGCCCAGCAGCGCGTGCGGCTGGTCGGCCGTGAGCCAGCGCAGCGGCAGCTCCTCGTGGTAGCTAGTGTCGCCATCGTCACTGCCTGTCTCTCCTAACAACTGACCTCGGTGAGGTATATCTTGGGCTTGCCCAGCAGCGCGTGCGGCTGGTCGGCCGTGAGCCAGCGCAGCGGCAGCTCCTCGTGGTAGCTAGTGTCGTCACCGTCACTGCCTGTCTCTCCTAACAACTGACCTCGGTGAGGTATATCTTGGGCTTGCCCAGCAACGCGTGCGGCTGGTCGGCCGTGAGCCAGCGCAGCGCCAGCTCCTCGTGGTAGCTAGTGTCGTCACCGTCACTGCCTGTCTCTCCTAACAACTGACCTCGGTGAGGTATATCTTGGGCTTGCCCAGCAGCGCATGCGGCTGGTCGGCCGTGAGCCAGCGCAGCGCCAGCTCCTCGTGGTAGCGTTGGCCGCGCGCCTCCAGCACGCCCGCCGCGCCCCTCTTCGCAAGGATCACCACCGCCACCGCTCCGTACTTTGTCCAGTCTCTGTTGAAAACTAAAACAAGGACTCTATAAAAATAATCATCATCAATTCAGAAGAAAGACGTCCACTGCTGGACGTAAAGATGGGGAAGCCCGTGGTCGTCGCTCCATCTTCGTGGAGGCGTACCGACAGCTCATCTCCCGGTGCGCGGACGCCATTCAAGAACTCAACTCTGACTCCATTGGCCTTCAATCCTTATGTATCATTTTATTTATTTCAATCAAATTAGTGACTTTAAAATAAGTCAATGCATAGGACCATAAAAACTTGACGAAGCGAATTGACCGACGCCTGTTTTTGTGATGGCTAATTGTCAGAGTACTTAATTTGACGAAGTTCGATTGGATTGGACTGTACTTATCCGTTTTTTATTAATGTTCGATGTCTATTTAACTTACGTACATGTTTCTAGTTGTTCTGCCATTTCACTGACACCGAGGCCGATGTGAACGACAGTCTCAAAGCGAAACTTCTCGAACGTCTTCTTCACAAGCTTGATCCGGCACAACACGTCGCTCGCCCTGTCCTTCTCACAGTCTGCCAGTATTATCATGGCGTTCTTTGCGTAGCTACATGTAAATATATGCACTGTTACGGACGTTAAATAATTGAAGACCACTTGCCATTCTTCTTTATTTAGCACATCCTGTGCAAATTTTGCCGCGTTATGTCGTGAGCGCATGTAGTATAAGAAAATTGTGAAGATATTAAAGTGGCTCATCAATTGAAAGTTCACAAAGAAAAAACGCAGTGTATGGAGTAGTTACCGTAGATAAGGCCAGGCCATGTGATTAGTCAAAACGAATGCAAGATTAAGTATGTTTTATTAAATTCAAATTTATAAGCACACAAACACAGTCGTGGGGTAACAGCGTATAATCATCTCAGCCGAAAGACTGCCACTGCTGACCGTACCAGGTTTTGTGCGACTCTCATCCACAGTATTCTTGCGATCTTTACTAGCAGCGGCATTAAGTTTGGGCATCCGTTTGCAATGCGGAATAATACGCATTCGGGAGGGCGAGAAGTGTGAAGTTTCTCTATACGAAATTTAATCTTATGCGCTCCACTCGTCTTGAAAAACTACCGGTCATAATCCGCATACATGATAGCCCAAACGTACTTAATGCCGCTGCTGATTAACAAAATATCAGTGACGTTTTACCTCCTCAACTCGTAAATATACCGCGCCCTCGTGGTGACCCTGTAGCTGGTTCTCGTACGAGGCGTACTTGACTCCGACTCGCTACTTTCATCTGATGATGACTCCACTACGGCATTGCTTCTTCTGGCGTCAGTGAACGGCAGAACAGAGGCTAACTGGCTACCCCCAGCAACAGACGAAAGAGTAGACGGTGCGACGCTTGAAACAATTGCATCTTTCACAAAATTCCAGAAACTCATTGTTTTGTTTTAAGTACACTGCCTAAAATCAGTCGCTATATAAGTTTACAGTGTAGTCAGTTAACCAGCCGGTCGCACATACGATTCCTTTGTTCAAGTCAAATGGTTAAATTTTAAAATGGCAGACGAGGTGACGTTCGCGTTGTGATAAGGAAAAACTTAGTTTCTTTATCCTCCTTTAATGAATTTAAATGAATAATTTGCATGAAGTGATTTTTAAGGTTAAGTTAGTGTAATTTAAGTGACGTCTAACTAATAGAACATTATTTAATTAACGCGCCTAAAAAAGCTTTTGTTGGTGTGCAGTTTTGAAAAAAAAAGAAAAATAGTCTAATAAAATATCAATTCATAACACTAAATTGGCATTGATTTAATAGGTAGCACTAATTATAAACACAATCACGCAAAAGTTTTTTTTCTACAATTATTTTTTGTTGTCATTTACTCGTACCTATGCTTAATGGTCTACTGAATACTGAAATTGTCGGTCGGCGGCGAACATCAGCTTATCGGTATTGATAACAGCTTTTAGGTTGATACAGCAACGCCTGATGATAAAAAAATCATATTCCATATTATTGTATATTATTACTAGCTGACCCCGCGGACTTCATACCGTCTTGTAATTTTTATTGGGTATGAAAAATAGCTTACGTCCTATTCTCAGACCTACTGAACATACACTCTAAATTTCATAAGAATCGGTGGAGCCGTTTCGGAGGAGTTTGGTTACAAAGACTGTGACACGAGAATTTTATATAGCGGGTGGTATTTTATGGAGCGGGTTTCCCCGCATATATAGCTCCTGCGCTCCACTCTGGGCGGTCAACTAAGACAATCCAGAGGCGGGGGAGGTGTGTAACACACATACGTGTGTGTATGGCGCATTTGTGTGTGTACCCCCAGGAGGTCTCGGGTGCGAGGTGTCGCCGCTCACCATCGGCCCGCCACAGGCCGCCCTGCGCTGACTGACTGCACCGGTGGTACACCAGGTGGGCGATGGGGTCGTCACATGCCTACGCCTTTATTATTATTAAAACGTATTTTGCTGCATGTTAGCGGGGCAGAAATGAAAAAAAAATGGGCAACACAACACTTCTTTTCGAATAGGAGAAGTGAAAAGATAACCAATGTCAAAAGTATTTGTATTTGTATTTATTTATTGTATTATGTTGTACAGATAAGATCTTAATAGTTATGAGTTAGTATCAAACATAACCCTGTCAGGGCACAGCAATTATACAATTAATTCTTATAGCTAATAACATTATTTTAATTTAATAAATTACTCATCATTAATTATACCTATTCTACAAAGTCAAAGTATTCTGTCAAATTATAGAAGCTATTACATATCAAGTTTTTTTTTAATTATTATAAAATACAGAATCTTTTGTGGCATTTCTTATTGTTAGAGGACCTTTTTTGTAAATTCGGTTAATAGAGTCGAAAAATCAATTTAGATGCGCTAGGGGTATAAGGGGGTGAAAAGCGATCTAGCTAAGTCTGACGTATATGGGAAAACAAGTTTACAAACAAAGTTATTAAATAGTGATATCTTCTTCGGCTTATTCCCGGATTACAACTTCGAAAGCTTATATCGTTTGCCCTTCTCGCGATGTTTTGACGGGGTATGTATAGGATTATGACGTCACTCTTACATACTGACTGATAGATTAAATATACGGCCCTCACGGAAAACAAGCCCGCAGTTGGAAATAGATAAGTAGATTAGATAGTCAACAAAGTCAAAAAATATATAAATGTATGTTTACTAATATTGGATTAAAGTAATACTAGTCATCATCATTTCAGCCGATAGACGTCCACTGCTGGACATAGGCCTCCCCCAAGGCGCGCCACTCAGACCGGTCCTGTGCCACTCGCATCCACCGCGTTCCCGCGACCTTTACAAGGTCGTCACTCCATCTTGTTGAAATCTTGTTAAAATGAAAAAATCCCGTTTTTTCCGTTTCCGTGGTAATTTCGGGAAATCCTCTCTAGTGCTCCGCTAAGTTCCCTAAGGAACCTGCATGCCAAATTTCAGCATTCTGCGACCAGTAGTTTCGGCTCTGCGTCGATCAATCAGTCAGTCAGTCAGTTTCTTGTATATTATAGAAGATTATAAATGCGAAAGTAACTCAGTCTATCTGTCTGGCCGTCTGAATTTCTATTAAGTACCACCTCACGCTTCGACCACTGGGCCGATTTGGATACGATTTAGTATGGAGATACAAGTTAGAGTCCCGAGGAAGGACATATGCTAGTTTTTATCCCGGAAAAACGCATAGTTTCCGCGGGAACGCGATAAAGGAATTTCACAAGGACGAAGTCGCGGGCAGAAGCTACGATATGAATAGTTTTAAATACATTCGATGAATCTTCGGTTTATAAGAAAACAGGTAACTGCTTTATTAATATGCTCTTAATTATTTAAAGAAGGGGAACTTAAAAGGCTTGTTAAATCGAAATAACTTATGATAATAAATAGCATTTACTAATCGAAACTCGTTCGAGAAAATATACAAAACGATTGCTTCAAGGTGATCGCTCGAAGTTAGAACGTTTCTCTCCTACTCATTCAGCTACAATTGTATGAACACTTTGTTATTTAAAAATACGTGAGTATTCAAGTTTTCATTCTTGGATTTTTATTCTTTTCTATGCGAGGTGTAAAGTCAACAAAATGCATACACATTTTTATCGAAACGGATAAGTATTATTAAGCGTCCATACACAATATTTTTTATTGAAACAGAAAGGTAATTTTAATCGCTGAAATTTAATGCTCGCTCATAAAACGTAACTATTTTAAATTTTTAGTTTTCTATGAAGGACATTAAAACTTACACTAGCTTCTGCCCGCGAAGTCGCCCGCGTGACATTCGGTATCGCGTTCCCGCGAGAACTAAACAGTACCTATAGCGTGCTATAGCCTATGTCCCGGGACTCCGCAACTACGTATCTCCATACCAAATTTCATCCAAATCAGTCCAGTGGCTGAACCGTGAAGAGGTAACAGACAGACAGAGTTACTTTCGCATTTGGAATGAGAATAATTTTATTTACCAACAAATTTAATAAAAATACAATTAAGACTTACATTTGAAACCAGTATGCATATAATATTTGTATGGATTTTGGAGCATTTACTAAAGTAATTAAAAATATGCATTTCTCTTAGGGAACCTTGAGCGCCGGCTCTGAAGTCCCGAGTTGTACCTCTTAGGTAAACAGAGTTTAACAAATTAACCCCCGTAGTTAATCGATGCGCCGGGTTACTATAGAACGAACTGGAAATTTCTGTTCGAGATCCTGTTTCTACATTGATAGCCATTTATTTCAATATCCATACTACTATATTATAAACGTGAAAGTGTGTTTGTTTCAATTTGAATTTACCACTGAGCTTTTCGGTGAAGGAAAACATCGTGAGGAAACCTGCACGCATCCGTAGGAACTTTTTATCCCGATATTTGAACGGGAACGGTTTTCTACGGGGCAAACCAGTTTTTTCAATACTTCTATAATTAAAACAACCTATATGTATAGTATCATCGGGTACGCATATTCTAATTATACGCGGGACGAAGTCGCGGACAATGGTTAGTAATATAACAAATAGGAAAGTGTTTTTGTTTAATTGTCCTTCCTTCACGTCGAAACGACTGGACCAAATTGAATGAAATTTGGTATGGAGATAGTTTGAGACCCTGGAAATAACAAGGATAGAGATCTTCTACTATCTAACGTCCCGCGCCTTCACATTTCAAAACATTTCAATGTATTTAAAAAGCACCACTAACACTCTCAAGACATGTGTGCGAGCTGAGACAGCCATCAACTACGCGTTGAGAGTGTTGGTAGTGCTTTTTAAATAATAATAAAAAAATGAAGCGTTTTGAAATGTGAAGGCGCGGGACTTTATAGATAGTAGAAGATCTCTACTTGGCCTATATTCGAAGTCTTAAGGTGAGTAGTGAGGCAAAAATGCAAAATCGAGGTGTTTTTGTAACCATTTTTCTATAATTGTAACAAGTAGTCATCTGCAAAGTTTACGAATATGGAACACAAATATAGTCAATTAGTGTTTCTGGTATTTTATATCGTCTTATATGTAATGATTTGTACTATGGATGTCATTTAAGAAATCCTTAATCCTCCTATATGTAACCATTTCTTTCCGCTTAGGAAAAAATCTGCGTTGCCAAATTTTTTGCAAGTACTTTTCAGAATTTTATCTAGGGCTTGACCTTCTTAACTTTTATGATAAATAGCTTTTAGACGAAAAACCTATGTCTTACTTAGTGTATAATCACAAGTATCACAACACACATTTGCTGCGCTTATTAACGTAGGCGCTTTGTTGAATTATGCGGCGTTTTTAATATTTTTAAATATTTTTATTTATTAATTTAAAAATATCTAAACTATCATGATTACTAAAGCTAGAAGTAGAAAAGTTCGTTTCAAAAATTTGACTTTTATATTGGATTTGAAGTCGTGTTATTTTTCTATAACTTCATTGCATTATACAGAAAGTTGTGGATGTGAACAAGGCGACGTTGCGAGTTTCGGCACTCGTGTTGTTTACCTCGCGGTCGCGCGCGCTGTTGCCAGCTTGGTAGGTATCCCGAACTCAACCAGAAAAGTAGGGTCGCTTCGCCTGTTTGCGTCCACTTAGTGGAGTTGGCAAGTTTGAAGGTGAAAATAAAAATGTTCTAATTGAAATTTTGATTATAAAAGGAACGTAATGTATTGATTATATAGTCCTTTTCAATATACTCGTAACTTACGGTTTTGGTCGAAACGTCTGGTGGTTTTCAAAAAAACGACACAAATAGGCATATTAGGCGATTTACCAAGTTTGCGTCCACTTAAGGTGATAACTCACGGTTTCATGTAGCCTCTACGATAATAGATGGCGCGGGTGGTAGATATTGTAATTTTCAGGATTTACGCCAAATTCCAAGCCCAAAGGTACACTTTGATGGACTATGCGATTGAAGGGATATATTATACATCTCAATTTCACATAATTATCCGTACATTACCTTTCATTTAGGAAAAAAGGCGACAAGTCTGCCGAGAATGAACTCACGCACACATACTGAGGTAGTGAAACGTAGTGGAAACCAAGGCTTAATTTCGCCGAGATTCACAGAGCTTCTGTGGCGCTGTGGTTTTTGTGATTTCTTTTTATGAAGTATAAATCGTGGAAGTCGTGGGTTCGATCCTCACTTTTTCAACTTTTTGTATTTTTTTTTTCTTTTTTCTATAATAAATATTTGTAAAGGGGAAAAATAAAACTAGTGAAACTTGATATATTTTACTTGACATTATAGAAATATTTTTAATCTAGATATGATTATTTATTTCTACTACTATTTTTAATCAAAGGATAAAAATCCGTGTGTATTTCGTTACATTATCCTCCTCCTCCGGCACATACTTCTTGTGGCGGTCTTCCATGTGCAGCGATCTTCGCCCTGGTGCATCGCCGCATTTACCGGCGGCACCTGTTCGGCCTCCTCTCTCTGGGTCTTTTCCCTTCAGCATTAGTCTCTCCAACTTGTCGGATTTCCACGAGTTATGTGACTGAAGGTAAGCCGTGGAGGCCTAATGGTTCGACCCACCGCCTGTCATGCATAGGGTCGGGGGTTCGATTTCGGCTCGCACCTGTAAGTTTACTTATGCGCGAAATTCAATTTGAATTTACCACTGAGCTATTCGGTCAAGGAAAACATCGTGAGGAAACCTGCACACATCTGCGAAGTAATTCGTAATGTGTGTGAAGTCCCCAATCCGCACTGGGCCCGCGTGGGGACTACAGCCCAAACCCTCTCGTAATGAGAGGCCTGTGCCCAGCAGTGGGCCGTAAATAGGCTGTGTAGTAGTAGTAGTAAATGTGACCGAAGTATTTGACGATTCGGCTTATACGAACCATGGACGGATATTGTTGGTTGAGTTTGAGTTCTTTGAGCACTGAGATGTTGGTGCGATGAGCTGTCCAAGGTATAGTATATAATATTATCAACTAAATAAGTAGTTGTTACTTTACAAATTCCTAATATTTTATTATTTTATCAAAATATCTAAACACCTACACGACTGACAGAGTACCTACCTACCTATGATGAGAATAAACATTTGTACTCATGTCATGGATCTTTATTTGCATATGTATTTCACATTTCTCTTTATAAGTATTTATATCGTTGTCTAGTACCCGTATCACAGGTAATCCTAGTTTGAGAGTAGATCAATATTGTGTTGAATTCCAAATATTATTCATTTTATCTTCATCTTTTTATCTTATCTCAGTAAGTAAATATTCTCTTTCTTGGTTTACATTTTATTGCCACACAGCCACACGAAAATAAAATTGCTACACATTTCTGACAAGTTTATTAAAATAGGTATAACAAAATATATCACAATTTTACACATGATAAGGTTGGTTCTGATTAGCAGTGTTTGTTTTCACAATGTCTCTTCGTTGTTGCTCACAGGCCGCAGGTAAATGAGAGAAAGCTTACTTTGTCCCTCCTAGGAAGACAGATCCAAGGCATTCCAGAAGATGTTTGATCTGAAATAGAGACAAAAGATTACTCGATCACACTCTACGGATAATAATAATAAATCTGGCTATTCAGTTTTTTTAGAGTATCTCTCTGAGATGATATGACAGCGGGTTGTATTGCCGCATTCAATCCTAATGATTAAAAAAATAGTATAATTTATTTATTTATTTTATTTTAAGAAACTGACTGACTGACTGACTGATCGATCAACGCAGAGCCGAAACTACTGGTTGTAGAGAGCTGAAATTTGGAGTGCAGGTTCCTTAGGGAACGTAGGGGAGCACTAAGAGAGGATTTCCGGGATTAGAAGTGACCTATAATCTTCCCCGGGGCTCAACCATTTCCAAACCAAATTTCATCAATATCGGTTCAGCGGCTGAAACATGAAGTGGTAACAGACAGACGGAGTTACTTTCGCATTTATAATATCAGAAGGTATTTGGCATGAAGGGCAGGGACATGGCTACTACCGAGTCGAACGGACGCACTTCACTACCGAAACACAACCGAGACTAGATAGAGATGTTCTACTATCTAAAGTCCCGCGCCTTCACATTTCAAAACTGCATTTTTTCATTATTATTTAAAAAGTACCACCAACACTCTCAACGCACAGTTGATGGCTGTCTCAGCACGCACACATGTGTTGAGAGTGTTGGTGGTGCTTTTTAAATAAATTGCAGCGTTTTGAAATGTGAAGGCGCGGGACTTTAGATACTAGAAGATCTCTACTATAAAAGCTTTGATCACTTTTATTTTTTCACTGATAACACGTTGTGCGTTCGCAAAGTAATTATGGGAATTGGTCTCGCCTGGGTTGACGCGGGCGTCTGGGCAGTCGGCGCGGGCGAAGACTGCGGCGCCGCAGCCGCCGCGGGCGCGCAGGGCGCCTTGCTACCGCACGGCGCGCTTGAAGGCTCGGTTTCTTCTCCTTCTCGTCGACAGAATCCTCCACACTTCTCGCACGAAAGGGCAGCTCCTTGAAGTTTGTCAAGTCCTCCCTCCGTACTCTTTTCCTTATCTTATTAGATTAGAAAGGAGGGCGTAAGTCATGTCCAATTGCGCTCTTTCTGAGATATCATTCTCCGGGAGTCTCACTATAAACATGTCAGTGTTTTGACTGTCTTGCGGCGTCGAAAATATAATATACCTATACGATGTGACGGGCGGCGACCTCCGTAAGCACTAATAAGGTTTCTACCGACTCCTGTGGCTTTGCAGCCGGAAAGAGTGCCCTGGCCCTCGGCCATGCATGTTACCGGCGTCGAAATATTTCTTTCAGTGCTTCAGTCTGCGACCGTTGAAGCGATTCTATTAGCGCGAACACTCGCTGGAATACAACAACAAAGTTGTCACGCACGGTGGAGTCTTGGCGGATGTAAAATGAGAACACGGTGTGCGGCGAAGCCCTAATCACAAGTGATCGTGAATTCTTCTCAAAAATGTAGCGTGTGCGTTGTGATGGCTCAAAGTTGGCGACTGACTGGCGGCTGGAGTGGCTGGCGCGCGCGGCGCGGGGGCATAGGGTCGGCCGGTAGGAGAGAGCGGGACAGGGCTATTGAGACGCGCGTCTATTCCGCGAATCGGAATGGCAACCGCGCAATGATTTTTATACTTACGAAGTATTATATATGTCTATGCAACCGCGTAATAGTCCGTTTTCTATTGGGAAACAGGTCGAAATTTTGAGTACAGCAATGCCATTTGGTAGGAATGTTATACACGTTGACCTAAGTCCAAAACGCCCGGTAGCCACTTTGAACTCCGCGGCTGGTGGGGGGAGGGGGGGTTAAAGTACAGAGCTCCCGGCGCTCAGAAAAAAAATCCTGGCGGATTAGTTTGGGTTGTTTAGTCAAGTTTGGTGTCGTTTTCAGATAACTAGATGATGCCCGATTCATTCCTCATACCAATTTTTTAGGGTTCCGTAGCAAAATATGACGCAATACTTAAAATAATAAACTTTTAGTAGTAGCGAAATGCAAACAAACCCTCATATTTTCATATTTTTGTATGAAATTTGATTTGTAAAAAATACAGTCTGAAAGCCCATTTAATGCAGAATCTAAAAACATTAACAGTAAGTATATCTTTTATAATTTTCAATGTAAAATAAAATATTGAATGTACTGCGACGGTCGTCAGCGCAGCGTAGGGGAGGGTAACAAGACCTGAAAAACTGTCAATTTCAACGCAAAAAGCTTTCATAATATCAAGAAATTAAAGTGCTTACAATAATATCATACATGTAATAGATATTCTCTTAATTATTATTAATTAAAACAAATGTATTTTTCTCTCTTTACCTGATTTTCTTCTTTTTAATATTATACTAGCGGCGCCCTGCGGTATTACCCCCTATTAAGAAGTAGCCTATGTATTAATCCAGGGCTTCAGTTGCCTCCATACCGAATTTCACCTCGCTTCACGTCACTCCTGCGCACGCGGGATTTTTAAACCTGTGGCTAACTAGTCAAGTGGCATTCAATGTTGCTATTTATATGATAAAAAAATGAATTGGTGGGTTTTCTGGCCCCGTTTTGGCGGTCACAAACCTGACATGTCAGGTGGCAACAGTTTTCGGTACCACTATATAAATTTAGTTTTTAATATGAAATATTATTAATTTTATTACGATATTCATTCCTGTGACGAGCAAACTAATGTAGATTATGGACGCCATCAATTGACTTCATGTTTCCCAATACTTTTTTAATTATTCAACTTTAAAAAAGTCGACATTGGGGTGGGACACGTCAAAAAGACCCGAGCGGCTTTAAAAAATCATAATAATTACATTTAGCATAATTTACTTGAATTTAGGGATGAAATCTATAATTTAAGGAATATAGTTTATATAGATGCCATTCGAATATTCACAAACAAATATATTTGGCAGTAATAAAATATTGAAGTAGTGGGACACTGTCAAAACCAGGGGGTACAAGTTTGAGTGAAAATGCCCATATAGTAACAAAACTGACAGGAATTGACTACCATGTCAGCTAAGTTCCTTGTTTATTTAAAAACTAAGGATATTTCAGGGGGACCGTGTTAAATTTCATAAATTTTAAGGTATACTCTTTATTCTGGCTAAAAAAATTAAGAAATTAACTACTTTAAAAATAAAACCTGAATTTTCATCGTGGTACACTTTTGAGTGAAAATGCTCACCTAGTCGGGGAGAGTCGTAATTTCTTATAAGAATCGCGATGCAAGTAAGTACCTGAATCAGGTGTATCATCGTTGTTGAAATTCATATTGTTTATTGATTTATCAATATAGTCCGTTTTCTATTGGGAAACAGGTCGAAATTTTGAGTACAGCAATGCCATTTGGTAGGAATGGTGTACAAGTTGACTTAAGTCCAAAACACCCGGTAGCCACTTTGAACTCCGTGACTGGAGGGGAGGAGGGGGGGTTAAAGTACAGAGCTCCCGGCGCTCGGAAAAAAAATCCTGGCGGATTAGTTTGGACTTTTGAGTCAAGTTTGGTGTCGTTTTCAGGTAACTAGATGATGCCCAATTCATTCCTTATACCAGTTTTTTAGGCTTCCGTAGCAAAATATGACGCAATATATAAAATAATAAACTTTTAGTAGTAGTGAAATGCAAACAAACCCTCATATTTTCATATTTTTGTATGAAATTTGGCTTATAAAAAAATACTGTCTGAAAGCCCATTTAATGCAGAATCTAAGAACATAAACAGTAAGTATAAATTTTACAATTTTCAATGTAAAATAAAACATTGAATGTACTGCGACGGTCATCAGCGCAGCGTAGTGGACGGTAACAAGACCCGAAAAACTGACAAAGTCAACGCAAAAAGCTTTCATAATATCAATAAATTAAAGTGCTTACAATAATATCACACTTGTAATTAATATTCTCTTAATTATTATGAATTAAAACAAATGTGTTTTTCTCTCTTTACCTGATTTTCTTCTTTTTAATATTATACTAGCGGCGCCCTGCGGTATTACCCGCTGTTAAGAAGTAGCCTATGTATTACTCAAGGGTTTCAGCTGCCTCCATACCGAATTTTATCAAAATTGGTCCAGCATCTTGAGCGTGAAGAAGTAAAAAAAAAACACACGAACTTTCGCCTTTATTAAATTATCAATTTCTTGACCAGATTTATAATAACAAAATAGCTTCTGCCCGCGACTTCGCGAATTTGGTTATCGCTTTCCCGCGGGAACTACGCGTTTTTCCGGGATGAAAAGTAGCCTATGTCCTTTGGGGACCCGAACTATCTCCATGCCAAATTAATATGGATATGGATTTTATATTACAAAAAAAGTGCCTAAAGAAGACGCGATGCAAAATATTTCTTGCCGATATGAATGGGTTTGGCAGAAAGAAGAAGAAACTTGGGTGCCACTGTGGACCCAAAGCCCTCCGGCTGCTCAAGAATGCCTAGAATTAAAAAGATGTCGGTGCGTGAAATCTTGAAGTTCCAGGTGCAATGTTTCAAACGCCAGCTCAAATGTACTGAGTTATGTAATTGTGGAGGTGGTTGTAAGTAAAACTAATTCACAAAACGTTCTATTATTATTTTTCTTTACTTTTAATAATGTTGCCTGACTACGAAGTCAGGCAACATTATCTGAATTCGTTTATAAATTGAAGATAATTAAAAATGACACTAAAGTAATAAAGGCGAAAGTTCGTGTGTTTTTTTAAAAAAACACATTTGTTTTAATTCATAATAATTAAGAGAATATTTATAACAAGTGTGATATTATTGTAAGCACTTTAATTTATTGATATTATAAAAGCTTTTTGCGTTGACATTGACAGTTTTTCGGGTCTTGTTACCGCCCACTACGCTGCGCTGATGACCGTCGCAGTACATTCAATATTTTATTTTTCATTGAAAATTGTAAAGTATATACTTACTGTTTATGTTTTTAGATTCTGCATTAAATGGGCTTTCAGACAGTATTTTTTTATAAACCAAATTTCATACAAAAATATGAAAATATGAGGGTTTGTTTGCATTTCGCTACTAATAAAAGTTTATTATTTTAAGTATTGCGTCATATTTTGCTAGGGAACCCTAAAAACTGGTATGAGGAATGAATTGGGCATCATCTAGTTACCTGAAAACGACACCAAACTTGACTCAAAAGTCCAAACGAATCCGACAGGATTTTTTTTCCGAACGCCGGGAGCTCTGTACTTTAACCCCCCCCCCCCCCCCCACCAGTCGAGGAGTTCAAAGTGGCTACCGGGCGTTTTGGACTAAGGTCAATGTGTATAACATTCCTACCAAATGGCATTGCTGTACTCAAAATTTCGACCTCTCCATACAAGCATTCCCAATAGAAAACGGACTAATAGTAATACCCTATAGGTACGCGCAAAGTATAGAGTTCCGTTTACCTACCACCTACATAAAAAATATTCATTCTCTCAATTCTAGTAAAATAGGTATGTACTAATTAGGTATACCTATCCAGGAAAATAACAAACACCTCTAAAATATTCCGAATTCATATTCCACTTGTATCATTGTTTGTACCTACTACCAATCTCCAACAACGAGAATACGAATGTCGATCACCCGCTCCTATACTTACCGTTCGGCCGACTCGACGGCTGTACGCGACGCGGGCTATCGGACGTCTCGACGGCGGCGGCAGTAGGTACAGCGCAGGTACAGCTACTGCGAAAGCAAGTCACAGGCGACCGAGCGTCTTTTTGTCACAATTTTATTACAGCCAAAAGAGACTGTGATATCCATCCATACTATATTATAAACATTTATAAATAATGACCCTATAGGTTGGCCGGGTGAATGAACTTCGTATCACCCGAAGGTGATTCCCATACAAAGTTATATTTCTTTTTTTTAGCTGTTCCTGTAGACGTTTCCCGGTAAAAAGTACAAATAGTACATTATTGCAGACGCCGCTAAGGAGCGCATTGCCGGACGCCTTCTTAGTAGGTACGAGTCCGGCAATGCTGTTGCGGCCGAGGTCTATAGGTACAATGCTTTTCTCAAACTGTGAGGAAATACTACTCGTCGTCGTCACCATCATCATCACATCACCATCTCCATCATCATCACATCACTATCTCCATCATCATCACATCACCATCTCCATCATCATCACATCACTATCTCCATCATCATCATCATCACCACCACCATCAATACCATCACCATCATCACGGTATAGCAAAACACAACTTAGAAGGCGCGCGGATTCAGGCCAAAGAACACCAAAGAATATACAACTGAGGCATTGATGAAAATAGCACGTAGCATTTGCGGGCAAATGCGGGACATTACATTACATTACGTAGGTACATATGATTATAACCACAACAAAATGTCAATGTCTCTTTTTGTTTTTTTTTTTTATTCCTAATTGAGTTCCGTTTTGCACGCCGGTCGAAACATCAATGTGTAAATCTAAATGTAGTAGGTAAATAATAATAAATCATTAGTTTATTTCGCTTGTACCTACTCGTACCTACGATTTATATGTATAACTGACATTGTAGCTAGTATCTAAAGTTTAGATACTAGCTACGTACCGTAGATTCTAAACATTATTCAGGACCCAAAACAATTTAATTTTGTAAAATGCCACTTTTCAAATCACAATTTGTATAATCTGGATACCTACTATTATTATTACGCATACGCATATGATCGGTAATTTCATGGTAATTTCACAGCTTATATGTTCTAAAAGCCGTGGTGTGGCCCTAGTGGTTCGAGCCACCGCCTCTCATGCCGAGGGTCGGGGGTTCGATTCCGGCTCGCACCTCTAAGTTTACTTACGTGCGAAATTCAATTTGAATTTACTATGAGCTTTTCGGCGACGGAAAACATCATGAGGAAACCTGCACGCATCTGCGAAGTAATGCAAAGATGTGTGTGAAGTCCCCAATCCGCACTGGGCCCGCGTGGGGACTATTATAGCCCAAACCCTCTCATAATGAGGGGAGGCCTGTGCCCAGCAGTGGGACGCAAATAGACTGTAGTAGTAGATTATATGTACTCGTCACCATAACTGTTACAGCGAGCGTGTAGACAGTGCGGGTTTTCTACGCTCGAGTGGTCTACTATCTGGTCAATTTATTTTTGTTTTTTGTTTTTTACCTACAGCAAAAATCAATTTTTATAGACTAACTAGCTGACCCAGCGGACTTCGTACCGCCATAGTTTTCTTTTTGGGTGGGTATGAAAAATAGCTTACGTCCTATTCTCAGCCCTACTGAACATACACACCAAATTTCATAAGAATCGGTCGAGCCCTTTCGGAGGAGTTTGGTTACAAACACTGTGGCACGAGAATTTTATATATAGGTACTATCTATAGGTACTATATAAGAGATAAAATGTCCTAAGCAGAGCTCGATCGCCCAGGCCAGGTAGAGATCTTCACTATCTAAAGTCCCGCGCCATCACGTTTCAAAACGCTTCAATATACCACCAACACTCTCAACACATGTGCTGAGACAGCCATCAACTATGCGTTGAGAGTGTTGGTGGTGCTTTTTAAATAATAATAAAAAAATTGAAGCGTTTTGAGATGTGAAGGCGTGGGACTTTAGATAGTAGAAGATCTCTACCTACTTCTTATTATAAGTAGCTATTTTTATTTCTTACATAAATGAATAAAATACTTATAAGAGATAGGTATGATTTATTTCTTCTAGCAGTCTTCTGACATGTCACCGCTCATTACATTTTTTATATCTGATCATTATAAACAACAAAATACTTGTATAGGTACTTACTTACCTATTTCGTTCAATGATTTTCCAACTCATAAAAAGCGATTTACGCGATCAACTATGTAACGGCGGGTTAACGCCATCTTGTGAGCATTCTGGAAATTAATAGGAATCGGACGGACACTAGCACTAGCAGATCAGCTGTTCATAGACCACGACGCCATATTGGCCTGATGCTTACAGTGTAAACGTTCTCTCACACAAGCTTGGTTCGACCGAAATTTTATTGGTTTTGAAATGCTTATAATTATTTTATTCTTTGATTTTTTGCGGTGTTTTTGATCTATGCGCGCTCGGGAAATAATGTAATATTTTATTAGAACGATAAAAGAAACTAAAAGCAGTCGTAGTCGAAGATTACGTGAGCAGTTTTTTGTATGGGGTTCAGCCGTGACGATTCACCTTAATCCAGATTGCGTCCAGGTGGACGATGGCCCAATTCACGTCCACCAACTTAGAAAAGGAATCTGAATTGATGTTTTTATAGATAACTAGCTTTTCCCCGCAACTTCGTATGCGCAGAAATATTAAAATGAAAGATCCCGTTTTTCCCGTTCCCGTGGGAATTTCGGGAAATTCTCTCTTAGCGCTCCCATACGTTCCCTAAGGAACCTGCATGCCAAATTTCAGCCCGATCCGTCCAGTGGTTTGGGCTGTGCGTTGATAGATCACTATGTCAGTCAGTCACCTTTGAGTTTTATACACGGTGGGTCAGAAAATATGGCAAATAATTAACCCACCATATCGGCTATCGATTCTAAGTATATTGTATAGGTCTTTAATTTTTTTTCGAGTTGGTAAAAAAAAAATGTATATGGGATTGGTTGTGTGAGCGACGCCTGAATCCTATACAAAATATGTTTACCTATACAATATACTTAGAATCGATAGCCGATACTATGGGTTAATTAGGTATTTGCCATATTTTCTGACCCACCATGTATATTTAGATGTACAGAATATATGTTTAGATTGTACAGAATGATCGGATTTTAACAATGACTTTATTCAAGAATATTTGACATAAAAAAATCATGATTATAATTAATAAAACCATGAAGATTTTTTTTCCAGACAGGCCAGTTTTCCTGCTGTTTGAACTTTATAATGTATGTAGTCATTAATCGGGGTTTTACCCTACATACGCATAATGCCTAATTGCATTGCATATTCTTAAACTACGACTTTGATACGAAAAAACATTAAAAATATCTAAATATCACTAGTACCATGTTCAGCATGTAAATTAATTAAAAAAGTATTCAATTCATAAAAAAAATATACAAAAAGATATTTTAAGCGGTGATTTGAACCCGCGCAAGAGGGCGCTCTCATGTACGTCATGATGAATTTGGACCGCTGGGCCACGGTAGACTTAAGACAGCGGGCGAAATTAACCATTGGTATCGTTGTAATTTACGTTAGCGTATTTGGCGCGGTTATTATTGAGAGGATCTAGCTCGAACGCCCAAGGTCATCGACGGCTACAGGCGCCTTAAATAGGGAACAGCCAGATTTCTATTCAAGACTTCGAATATAGGCCTTTTTCCCCGATATTCCTACGGGAACGGGTTTTTCTACGCTACGGGTCAAACCAGTTTTTTCAATACTTCTGTAACTGTAACCAATGGGCCAATGTTGCAGGCATAGAGGCATATCTAATGAGGCGACAGCTTCGGTGGTGCGGTCATGTGTCACGGATGTCCGAGGATAAGATTGACAAGCGCGTGTTTTATTCTGAACTGCGGGAGGGCAAAAGGAATCACGGCGGCCAGTTCCTTCGTTATAAAGATGTCCAGATGCGACACATGAGGCAGTGTATGATAGACCCCTCTAAATGGGAAGCCCAGGCAAGTGATCGCCCCGAATGGCGTCGCATAGTGCAGAATAAAGTTTACGACTTTGAAAGTCGTCGAAAAGCAGAACTCGATGTCAAAAGAGACCGTATCAAAGCCAGACCACCTGCAGCGGTAGTATACAACTACGTTGGTGGAGTCCTTACGTGTAGCCGCTGCGCTCGCTCGTTTAAAACGAAGGTGGGCTTTTGCAGCCACATGCGAGCGCATGAGAGGGCTGACCAGCTATGCTCTTGAGAAGCGTTCTGCAGTCGCTGTGACCGAAACCAGTCGGGAGGATCATCATCATCATCATCATCAACTGTAACCATCTAATGTGTAAGTAGTATCATGGGGTACACAATTTCTAAGCCTACGCGGGAAGAGGTTCTTAAATGTCATTAATTATTTCATTTTTATGTCGATGAAGTACGTTTTTATGACTTTGTGTCGTTACAGGCTGTGAAAGGTCGGTTATTACATCTCGCCAACTATAACTCGTTGTAACACAGCATGTTTTGCAAGTTTTCGAAAACGCGTGTTACAAATGTACCTACTCAAAACGACATTAAGGTGATAACTCACGGTTTTATGTAGCCTCTACGATAATAGATGGCGCGGGTGGTAGATATTGTAATTTTCAGGATTTACGCCAAATTCCAAGCCCAAAGGTACACTTTGATGGACTATGCGATTGAAGGGATATATTATACATCTCAATTTCACATAAGTATCCGTACATCACCTTTCATTTAGGAAAAAAGGCGAGCAGTCTGCCGAGAATGAACTCACGCACACATACAGAGGTAGTGAAACGTAGTGGAAACCAAGGCTTAATTTCGCCGAGAATTATAGAGCTTCTGTGGCGCCGTGGTTTTTGTGATTTCTTTTTATGAAGTATAAATCGTGGAAGTCGTGGGTTCGATCCTCACTTTTTCAACTTTTTGTATTTTTTTTTTCTTTTTTCTATAATAAATATTTGTAAAGGGGAAAAATAAAACTAGTGAAACTTTTGATATATTTTACTTGACATTATAGAAATATTTTTGATCTAGATATGATTATTTATTTCTACTACTATTTTTAATCAAAGGATAAAAATCCGTGTGTATTTCGTTACATTATCCTCCTCCTCCGGCACATACTTCTTGTGACGGTCTTCCATGTGCAGCGATCTTCGCCCTGGTGCATCGCCGCATTTACCGGCGGCACCTGTTCGGCCTCCTCTCTCTGGGTCTTTTCCCTTCAGCATTAGTCTCTCCAACTTGCCGGATTTCCACGAGTTATGTGACTGAAGGTAAGCCGTGGAGGCCTAGTGGTTCGACCCACCGCCTTTCATGCAGAGGGTCGGGGGTTCGATTTCGGCTCGCACCTGTAAGTTTACTTATGTGCGAAATTCAATTTGAATTTACCACTGAGCTATTCGGTCAAGGAAAACATCGTGAGGAAACCTGCACACATCTGCGAAGTAATTCAAAGATGTGTGTGAAGTCCCCAATCTGCACTGGGCCCGCATGGGGACTTCAGCCCAAACCCTCTCGTAATGAGAGGCCTGTGCCCAGCAGTGGGCCGTGAAAAGGCTGTGTAGTAGTAGTAGATGTGACCGAAGTATTTGACGATTCGGCTTAGACGAACCATGGACGGATATTGTATGTCGAGTTTGAGTTCTTTGAGCACCGAGATGTTGGTGCGATGAGCTGTCCAAGGTATAGTATATAATATTATCAACTAAATAGTTCAATTCAATATATCATAATTTACTTTACAAATTCCTAATATTGTATTATTTTATCAAAATATCTAAACACCTACACGACTGACAGGGTACCTACCTACCTACCTATGATGAGAATGAATATTTGTACTCATGTCATGGATCTTTATTTGCATATGTATTTACATATTTCTCTTTATAAGTATTTATATCGTTGTCTAGTACCCGTATCGCAGGTAATCCTAGTTTGAGAGTAGACAATGTTGTGTTGCATTCCAAATATTATTCATTTTATCTTCATCTTTTTATCTTATCTCAGTAAGTAAATATTCTCTTTCTTGGTTTACATTTTATTGCCACGCACAGCCACACGAAAATAAAATTGCTACACATGTCTGACAAGTTTATTAAAATAGGTATAACAAAATATATCACAATTTTACACATGATAAGGTTGGTTCTGATTAGCAGTGATTGGTTTCACAATGTCTCTTCATTGTTACTCACAGGCCGCAGACAGGCAGGCACAGGTAAATGTAATCTCTTCCAGAAAGTTTCTCTTCCAGAAAGCTTACTTCGTCCCTCCTAGGAAGACAGATCCAAGGCATTCCAGAAGATGTTTGATCTGAAATAGAGACAAAAGATTACTCGATCACACTCTACGGATAATAATAATAAATCTGGCTATTCAGTTTTTTTAGAGGATCTCTCTGAGATGATATGACAGCGGGATGTATTGCCGCATTCAATCCTGGTGATCAAAAAAATAGCGGTTATATCTATATATATAAAACAAGAAACCGACTGACTGACTGAAAGATCGATCAACGCAGAGCCGAAACTACTGGTTGTAGAGAGCTGAAATTTGGCGTGCAGGTTCCTTAGGGAACGTAGGGGAGCACTAAGAGAGGATTTCCCGAAATTCCCACGGGAAGGGAAAAGAACGGGATTTTACATTTTAATATTTTTGCACATAGAAGTTGCGGGGAAAGGCTAGTTATTTATAAAATACAAGCTTTGCCCGCGACTTCATCTGCGTAGAATTCGTTTATCGTGATTCCCCAGGAATTGTCCACTTTTCCGGGATTAAAAGTGACCAGTAATCTTCCCCGGGGCTCAACCATTTCCAAACCAAATTTCATCAATATCGGTTCAGCGGCTGAAACATGAAGTGGTAACAGACAGACGGAGTTACTTTCGCACTTATAATATCAGAAGGTATTTGGCATGGAGGGCAGGGACATGGCTACTACCGAGTCGAACGGACGCACTTCACTACCGAAACACAACCGAGACTAGATAGAGATGTTCTACTATCTAAAGTCCCGCGCCTTCACATTTCAAAACACTGCATTTTTTTATTATTATTTAAAAAGTACCACCAACACTCTCAACGCACAGTTGATGGCTGTCTCAGCACGCACACATGTGTTGAGTGTTGGTGGTGCTTTTTAAATAAATTGCAGCGTTTTGAAATGTGACGGCGCGGGACTTTAGATAGTAGAAGATCTCTACTATAAAAGCTTTGATCACTTTTATTTTTTCACTGATAACACGTTGTGCGTTCGCAAAGCAATTATGGGATTTGGTCTCGCCTGGGTTGACGCGGGCGTCTAGGCAGTCGGCGCGGCCGAAGCTGCGGCGCCGCAGCCGCCGTGGGCGCGCAGGGCGCCTTGCTAGCTTTCCTCTCCCTCTCGTCGACAGAATTCTCCACACTTCTCGCACGAAAGGGCAGCTCCTTGAAGTTTGTGAAGTCCTCCCTCCGTACTCTTTTCCTTATCTTATTAGAAAGGAGGGCGTAAGTTATGTCCAATTGCGCTCTTTCTGAGATATCATTCTCCGTTAGTCTCACAAAGAGCGACCGCAGCCTCACTATAAACATGTCAGTTTTGTCTTGCGGCGTCGAAAATATAATATACCTATAGGCACGGTGGAGTCTTGGCAGATGTAGAAATGAGAAGACGGTGTGGGGCGAAGCCCTAATCACAAGTGACCGTGAATTCGTGGCAAATGTAGCGTGTGCGTAGCGATTGCACAACTGACTGACTGGCTGGCTGGCGCGCGCGGCGCGTGGGCATAGGGTCGGCCGGTAGGAGAGAGCGGGACAGGGCTATTTTCCGAGACGCGCGTCTATTCCGCGAAACGGTATGGCAACCGAGTACCTAAGGCCCAAGCGGGTTAGTGTTCCGCGCACGGTTTGCTATAAATTGTACTATTATGTACCCATCCCAACAAAAATATGTACACATTTTAGTACCTATACCAACTTGATTCTTTAGATCATTGCTTTTCATTGTTGGTGGTGGTAAATTGTTACTGCTTTGCGAATCAACCAAAGTAAAATTTCTACACATTTGACATCAATTTTTTCAAGTAGGTAGGTAAGGTAAATGTAAAGAAAAGAATACATTATAATATTATTATTAGTAAGGATCAACTAAATAGTTCAATAACATAGTTTAATTACTAATAGTTTAATTTACTTTACAAATTCCTAATATCGTAATATTTTATCAAAGTATCTAAACACCTACACGGTTGACAAAGTATGATGAGAACGAATATTTGTTCTCATGTCATGGATCTTTATTTGCATATGTATTTACATATCTAACTGTCTAATACATAAAATTCTCGTGTCAGTGTTTGTATCCAAACTCCTCCGAAATCGCTAAACCGATTCTTATGAAATTTGGTGTGTAAGTTCTGTAGGTCTGAGAAAAGGAATAGGAAGCTATTTTTCGTACCCATCCAAGAAAAAAAACCGGCCAAGTGCGTGTCGGGCCACGCGCAAATTATAGGGTTCCGAAGTTGACGATGCCCACAGTACCTTTCTAAGACTTATTAGCATCTAGCTAGCCTGTGGTATGACGTGCCCGCCCGACGCCCCTGCCGCTCGAGAAAAATCATTGGTTTTTTAATCATTTCATAAGTCGACTAATGACTCGTAAATTTGTACAGCCTACTTAGCTAGAAGCGATTCTATTATAGCGCGAACACTATGAAATGTAGCGTATGCGTTGCGATGGCTCAAAGTTAGGCGACTGACTGACTGGCTGACTGAAGTGGCTGCCTGGCTGGCGCGCGCCGCGCGAGTGATGGGGTCGGCCGGTAGGAGAGAGCGGGACAGGGCTATTTCCCGAGACACGCGTCTATTCCGCGAAACGGTCTGGCAACCGCGTAAGCGTCGTAAGGCCAAAGCGGGCAGTGTTCCGCGCACAGTTTGCTATTGTTATATCCAACAAAAATATGTACACATTTTAGTACCTATACCAACTTATTCTTTAGATTTGTTAGATCATTGCATTTCATTGTTGGTGGTGGTAAATTATTGTTACTGCTTTGCGAACCAACCAAATTAAAATTGCTACACATTTCTGACATATTTTTTTTCAAGTAGGTAGGTAAGGTAAATGCACCTATGTTGGACGAGGACCAGCCATGGTCATTTTTTGAATTTACCTTCAAAATTAAGCAAAAACAAAGTTTTTTTTTCAAATGACTACACCGATCAGTCGTGCCAGTAGTTCAGCTGTCATACCAACGGTTTTTGATAGCCGACAGACATTTTTTTGTGGTTATCACGATTCTTAGTTGCGCGGTGTCATTTATAGTCGGGCGGGAGTCGTAATTTCTTATAAGAATCGCGATGCAAGTAAGTACCTGACTCAGGTGTATCATCTTTGTTGAAATTCATATTATTTATTAGCCACATAGCCTGTAATATTTGTTTGTATGTTTTCTAAGAATGTCGTTTGTATGTGCATGTCTGCTTTCTGAATAAACTTTTCTTTATCTTTATCTTTTCTTTTATTGATTTATCAATAGTAATACAGTACTTTTACATTATAACCTAAATGTAATTGGCATTCTAATCATTGACGACAGGTTTGGCTCAGTTGGTAGTAACCCCGCCCTCTGTTCCGACGGTCGCGGGTTCGAATCCCGCTCGGGGCAAACTTTGTGTCATGAGCACAATTAATGTTTGTACTCGAGTCATGGATGTTTAGTATTTATATATGTATGTATTTCTCTATATAAGTATTCATATCGTTGTCTAGCACCCATAGTACAAGCTTTGCTTAGTTTGGGGCTAGGTCAAATTGTGTGAAATGTCCCAAGATATTTATTTATTTATTATTTTATTTATACGGAGCGTAGACTTTATCAGTCGAGATCTCTCAAGCTTCACTTGGATATTCAATGTGCCTCGTACCATACGGTGATCGCTCCCGGACTTAACCGAATTAATCACTGAGACATCATCGAAAATCTGCTTCCTCGTCGACATGATAAAGTCTATCTCATTCCTCGTTACACCATCAGGGCTCATCCAGGTCCATTTTCTGTGCTCACATTTCCTGAAGAAAGAGTTCATCATATAGAGTCCCTCCTTCTCCATGAAACCAGCCAGTAGATGGCCCGGTGATTCCTACGCCCTCCTCCAAATTGCCCCACTCTCAGCTCTTCACCGTCTCGTTTGCCCAAACAACTGTGAAGTGACTTCTGGATGGCTCTGGATGGCTCTAGAAATGTCCTCATACATAGCCTCCACCTCATCGTCGGAGTGCGTCGAGGTCGGAGCGTAAACCTGTATAACCTTCAACGAATATCGTTGGGTTATTCTGAGTACAAGGCACGCTACCCTGGTCGACACACTCTCGATCTTCACCACATTGTTTGCGAGGGACTTGTGGACGATAAACCCGACACCTCCCTGGGACTGTTGGTCGCCCTCCCGGAAATAGAACAGGTTACCGGACTTCAGGGTTATCATGTCCTCCCCCTCTCTCCGGACTTCTGATAACCCTATGATTCCCCAACGTAACCTGCTCAATTCTTCCTCCAGTTCCAGTACCTTTTCGTCAGTCCGCAGTAGGGCTTCCAATCCCGGGATCCCGGGATCCCGGGATCCCGCCTATTTTTTAGGGCTTTTTCAATCCCGGGATTTCTATTTCAATCCCGGGATTGAGTTTCCTATCAAAATAATCGGTCTTCATCTATGATTTAAAGATAATTTACCGAGGTATTCATTCGTTATATCAGCCGCAAGACCGATCTTGTGCCATAGAAATCCGCGGGACCCTTCACCTGGTCGTCACAACATCTTTTTGGAGGCTTTTCATATCTCTTCTCCTGGTTTGCGGTTGTCATTTGAGAACTTTCTCAAATATTAGAGTTACTACTGAAGTTTCGCAACCCTTCCGATTCTTCGGACTATGTCGGTGATCCTAGTTCTATTGAGGATATCATCCACATATCATCATTTTTGATTGTATCAAATACAAATTAGCCCTCTACGTTGCCGTTTGAATGAACTTGAGTTTTTTTATGAGACACATCATTGGCGCCCACGTCTTATCCTTTAGTTAAATACTCAGTTGAAGACTCTTCTGAGATCAATAAATATAGCACTGAGATCTTTCAGATTCCAGGGGTTCAGGATTTACTACGTATAGGTAGTCATCGGTAAGTCGAATATGAGTAGTAACTACCAACTCCTCATGTAGATTATTGATGCCTCGTTTTCAGTTCAGAACCATGAAAGCATCCTTGACTGCAGCTGTAAACAGCTTTGTGTAATTCTCCGCATCAGAGGAATAGGATTTGTGTTGTCCTGTGTCGAACGGGCAGTGGCGTTTTCATACAGAAACTTCAACACTTCGAAATAGTGAGTGGTACAGTCAAAGAGCCAGAGGCTGGCGCGGGGAGATTGCAGTACAGCCCTTGGGCTGTTGTGGATTATGGTATCAATAGAGTCAAATGATTTCTCGTTATAGGCGTAATCCACGAATGCCATGTAATGTGGGAGATGTTATTTGCTTCGGTGTTCTGTATGACCATCCGACCGGTAAGTTTAAGTACTGTAGCCCTTTCTGAAATCGACTTTTTGGTATTCAGGAAGTAGTCAAACCTTCGCGAAAGACGGTGGGTGATACGACAACTCTCAAAAACAGCTTGTAATAATGAGACGGTGGTAGGATGGATCTATAATCCTTTAGTAAGGTTAAGGTTTTATGTAAGCCATCTTGTAAAACTTCAGCCTGAACTGTTTAAAACAATTTGCGATTTGATTTGTATTAAGATATATTGTGTATGACTTAAATTTGGTATTTTTTTGCGTAATGAAACTACCATCACATACAAGCAGTACTCAATCCCGGGATCCCGGGATCCCGGGATTGACTGCTGCAATCCCGATATGAATCCCGGGATTACGATAGTCCCGGGATTTGGAAGCCCTAGTCCGCAGTGTAGGTACGGCAGTTATATGTTGCCAGGGCCAAGGGTCGTCGTTTTTGGTAGCCTGGCCGAACCCGGGGATTCAATATAGCACCCCCTGCCCCGCCGTTACCATGGCCGCTACCATGGCCAGGAATAGCAGGGCCGCCGGGGAGTAGGGGTCTGGGCTGTGTTTGTGGCATCATAGTTCCCAAGTCTATCCATTGGGGGGGATTTGCCAATAGTCGCCACGCTTGGCAGACGGGTGGCGACCGCAGTTTTAAGGTGGTAGTGCTCGGAGGACGCTGCTTCCCATCCTCCGGTTTATCCCTTAGTCGCCTCTTACGACACCCACTGGAAGGGAGGGGGTGGTGCAATTCTAGGCCGGCACCACACGACACGGCTTTTTTTTAAATCTAGCTACATAATATTGTAGCGGTTTATAAAACACGCCTACCTCCTAAATTTCAACCATACAGCACCCATAGTCTCCGAGAAAGATTACTGTGACATACGGACGGACGGACAGACAGACGGACATGACCAAATCATAACGGTTCCGTTTTTTGCTATTTGGTTACGGAACCCTAAAAAGTATATTATTACTTTTTACTCTATTACTTGTATTTATTTTTTAACCGATGGACGCAATCTGCTACATGTGGATATAGTTTGCGTCCTAAGAGTCCAAGTATGGTTATCGGTATCTGTATCTTTTTCTACAGTCATAATAATGTGGACGCAAATTGGTCATTACAATATCTTTAATAATAATGTCAAAATAAACATAAACTTAATGTCTCTTTTTCATTTCATCTCATAAAAATTTTAAATAAAAAAATAGAACCGACTTCAAACTCCGACAGCCTGTGAAGTTGGTGTCAAGTTCACTATAAGATAGTCATAGCTTTGGGGCGGTTTACTTGACACCGACTTCACAGGCTGTCGGAGTTTGAAGTCGGTTCTATTTTTTTATTTTTTTTTCGGCTATAGTTTCCAAAGATGTGTACGATGGGACGTAAGTCTTTGAAATTGATGCCAAAATCATACACGTGCTAACAAATTTCGAGGAGTTCCCTCGTTTTGTCATGGATCCCATCATCAGAACTGAACCAAATTATTAAAAATTAAAAAAGAATCATCGAAATCGGTTCACAATTGACGGAGATATGCGTGGTCATACATAAAAAAAATATATATATACGCGTCGAATTGAGAACTTCCTCCTTTTTTTTTCGTCGGTTGAAAAAACAACATTAAACTAAAAGACAGATAGAGTAGTTCGCGTCCATTGTGGACGCAAATAGGAGAGATTATAAATTTGGTGTAGTAATTCGCGTCCACCAAAAAAAAAAAACAAACAAATTTATCAGTAATCTATTTTAGGGCTCATTATTTAGGTCTAGCAACAACTATAAATCAACAATTTTAAATAAAACAATGAAAAACTTACCGTGACACACGCTACTGCTTACTATTTTTTTGCTAACATTTGGAACGCTGGCACTCATTTCTCGTAAAACTGAGACTAATTGTTTTTTTCTAAATAGGAAGGGTTGTGCGCACGTACCTTTTGTCTATTTTTGTATGCCTCTTGTACATCGAGGTATTAATAGAAAATATTTTGAGATAATTAGTCTGTTAGTATACTTATTATGAAGTTTTTTTACAAGGAGATCGGTCAAATGGACGCGAACTGGGGGGTGGACGCGAAAGGGCGAAATGACCCTACCTACATATATCACAATTGTACACAATGACAAGGTTGGTTCTAATTAGCAGTAGGTATTGGTTTCACAACAAAACCTAGCTTAGATTTCTGCAACGGTATTTAGGATTATCAGATTTATAAAAAATAAAAAATAAAAAAAAAACCGCCTTCGAACTCCGACAGACTGCGATGTCAATGTCAAGTTCACTATATGATAATCATTTCTTTGGGTCGGTTCACTTGACACCGACTTCGCAGTCTGTCGGAGTTTGAAGGCGGTTTTTTTTTTTTTTTTTTTTTTTCGGCTAGTTTCCTAACTATACCATAGAAGTACTTATGTAACTCTGAAGTCTTCGAAATTGACACCAAAACGTCGTGCTAGCAAATTTCGAGGAGTTCCCTCATTCACCCGAAGGCAATTCCCATGCAATAGTACATTATTGCAGAGGCCGCCAAGTAGCGTATTGCCGGACGAGTTAGTTAGAAGGCTGAGCGAAGCGAAGCCTTCTATTATTACGAGTCCGGCAATCGCAATTGCGGCTGAGGTATATATAATGCTTTTCTCAAACAGCGAGGAAATACGTAAGGTCAGTCGGGGCAAGTGCGCCAGGATGGGGTAAGTGCGCCTAACATAAATATATCGAAACCTATAAATATTACTCAACTAGTAGTTGGCTGTTTACAAGGCATAGGGGCGAAATAAATTTAGACGCACTTACCGCACATCAGTGTTTACTACTTTCATGATCGTGGATGATTTGGCCATGGAAGTTGTACTTATTACCTCCATGGATTTGTCAGTTTCGGGGCAAGTGCGCCAGGATGGGGTAAGTACGCCTAACAAAAATATGTCGAAACCTATAAATATTACTCAACTAGTAGTTGGCTGTTTACAAGGCATAGGTGCGAAATAAATTTAGGCGCACTTACCCCACATCAGTATTTACTACTTCCATGATCGTGGATGATTTGGCCATGGAAGTTGTACTTATTACCTCCATGGATTTGTCAGTTTCTCTACAGAGGTGTCTCAAATAGCAAGCGAATTAAAAAAAACACACACACGACAATAATGTTTTTGCTGGCCAAGGCCGGCAATGGACAGCCTCGCGTCTTCTTTTTTTGAAAGTAACATGAACATTTCCGAGCATGTTTGAGAAAAGTTATATTTCTTTTTTTTAGCTGTAGACTTTTCCCGGTAAAAAGTACAAATAGTACATTATTGCAGACGCCGCTAAGGAGCGCATTGCCGGACGCCTTCTTAGTAGGTACGAGTCTGGCAATGCAGTTGCGGGCGTTGCGGCCGAGGTCTATAGGTACAATGCTTTTCTCAAACTGTGAGGAAATACTACTCGTCGTCGTCACCATCATCATCACCACCACCACCACCACCATCATCATCATCACCACCACCACCACCACCATCATCATCATCATCATCACCACCACCTCCATCATCATCACATCACCATCTCCATCATCATCACCACCACCATCACCACCATCATCATCATCATCATCATCACCACCACCTCCATCATCATCACATCACCATCTCCATCATCATCACCACCACCACCACCACCATCATCATCATCATCATCATCATCATCATCACCACCACCTCCATCATCATCACATCACCATCTCCATCATCATCACCACCACCACCACCACCATCATCATCATCATCATCACCACCACCTCCATCATCATCACATCACCATCTCCATCATCATCACCACCACCACCACCACCATCATCATCATCATCATCATCACCACCACCTCCATCATCATCACATCACCATCTCCATCATCATCATCACCACCACCATCAATACCATCACCATCATCACGGTATAGCAAAACACAACTTAGAAGGCGCGCGGATTCAGGCCAAAGAACACCAAAGAATATACCTAATAACTGAGGCATTGATGAAAATAGCACGTAGCATTTGCGGGCAAATGCGGGACATTACATTACATTACGTAGGTACACATAACCACAACAATATGTCAATGTCTCTTTTTTTTTTTTTTTATTCCTAATTGAGTTCCGTTTTGCACGCCGGTCGAAACATCAATGTGTAAATCTAAATGTACTCGTAGTAGGTAAATAATAATAAATCATTAGTTTATTTCGCTTGTACCTACCTACGATTTATATGTATAACTGACATTGATAAAATAGGTACGTAGCTAGTATCTAAAGTTTAGATACTAGCTACGTACCGTAGATTCTAAACATTATCAGGACCCAAAACAATTTAATTTTGTAAAATGCCACTTTTCAAATCACAAATTGTATAATCTGGATACCTACTATTATT
>OZ020279.1:1960726-2045876 GCA_963971205.1 Aethes cnicana | reverse complement strand
CTTCTGTGGCGCCGTGGTTTTTGTGATTTCTTTTTATGAAGTATAAATCGTGGAAGTCGTGGGTTCGATCCTCACTTTTTCAACTTTTTGTATTTTTTTTTTCTTTTTTCTATAATAAATATTTGTAAAGGGGAAAAATAAAACTAGTGAAACTTTTGATATATTTTACTTGACATTATAGAAATATTTTTGATCTAGATATGATTATTTATTTCTACTACTATTTTTAATCAAAGGATAAAAATCCGTGTGTATTTCGTTACATTATCCTCCTCCTCCGGCACATACTTCTTGTGACGGTCTTCCATGTGCAGCGATCTTCGCCCTGGTGCATCGCCGCATTTACCGGCGGCACCTGTTCGGCCTCCTCTCTCTGGGTCTTTTCCCTTCAGCATTAGTCTCTCCAACTTGCCGGATTTCCACGAGTTATGTGACTGAAGGTAAGCCGTGGAGGCCTAGTGGTTCGACCCACCGCCTTTCATGCAGAGGGTCGGGGGTTCGATTTCGGCTCGCACCTGTAAGTTTACTTATGTGCGAAATTCAATTTGAATTTACCACTGAGCTATTCGGTCAAGGAAAACATCGTGAGGAAACCTGCACACATCTGCGAAGTAATTCAAAGATGTGTGTGAAGTCCCCAATCTGCACTGGGCCCGCATGGGGACTTCAGCCCAAACCCTCTCGTAATGAGAGGCCTGTGCCCAGCAGTGGGCCGTGAAAAGGCTGTGTAGTAGTAGTAGATGTGACCGAAGTATTTGACGATTCGGCTTAGACGAACCATGGACGGATATTGTATGTCGAGTTTGAGTTCTTTGAGCACCGAGATGTTGGTGCGATGAGCTGTCCAAGGTATAGTATATAATATTATCAACTAAATAGTTCAATTCAATATATCATAATTTACTTTACAAATTCCTAATATTGTATTATTTTATCAAAATATCTAAACACCTACACGACTGACAGGGTACCTACCTACCTACCTATGATGAGAATGAATATTTGTACTCATGTCATGGATCTTTATTTGCATATGTATTTACATATTTCTCTTTATAAGTATTTATATCGTTGTCTAGTACCCGTATCGCAGGTAATCCTAGTTTGAGAGTAGACAATGTTGTGTTGCATTCCAAATATTATTCATTTTATCTTCATCTTTTTATCTTATCTCAGTAAGTAAATATTCTCTTTCTTGGTTTACATTTTATTGCCACGCACAGCCACACGAAAATAAAATTGCTACACATGTCTGACAAGTTTATTAAAATAGGTATAACAAAATATATCACAATTTTACACATGATAAGGTTGGTTCTGATTAGCAGTGATTGGTTTCACAATGTCTCTTCATTGTTACTCACAGGCCGCAGACAGGCAGGCACAGGTAAATGTAATCTCTTCCAGAAAGTTTCTCTTCCAGAAAGCTTACTTCGTCCCTCCTAGGAAGACAGATCCAAGGCATTCCAGAAGATGTTTGATCTGAAATAGAGACAAAAGATTACTCGATCACACTCTACGGATAATAATAATAAATCTGGCTATTCAGTTTTTTTAGAGGATCTCTCTGAGATGATATGACAGCGGGATGTATTGCCGCATTCAATCCTGGTGATCAAAAAAATAGCGGTTATATCTATATATATAAAACAAGAAACCGACTGACTGACTGAAAGATCGATCAACGCAGAGCCGAAACTACTGGTTGTAGAGAGCTGAAATTTGGCGTGCAGGTTCCTTAGGGAACGTAGGGGAGCACTAAGAGAGGATTTCCCGAAATTCCCACGGGAAGGGAAAAGAACGGGATTTTACATTTTAATATTTTTGCACATAGAAGTTGCGGGGAAAGGCTAGTTATTTATAAAATACAAGCTTTGCCCGCGACTTCATCTGCGTAGAATTCGTTTATCGTGATTCCCCAGGAATTGTCCACTTTTCCGGGATTAAAAGTGACCAGTAATCTTCCCCGGGGCTCAACCATTTCCAAACCAAATTTCATCAATATCGGTTCAGCGGCTGAAACATGAAGTGGTAACAGACAGACGGAGTTACTTTCGCACTTATAATATCAGAAGGTATTTGGCATGGAGGGCAGGGACATGGCTACTACCGAGTCGAACGGACGCACTTCACTACCGAAACACAACCGAGACTAGATAGAGATGTTCTACTATCTAAAGTCCCGCGCCTTCACATTTCAAAACACTGCATTTTTTTATTATTATTTAAAAAGTACCACCAACACTCTCAACGCACAGTTGATGGCTGTCTCAGCACGCACACATGTGTTGAGTGTTGGTGGTGCTTTTTAAATAAATTGCAGCGTTTTGAAATGTGACGGCGCGGGACTTTAGATAGTAGAAGATCTCTACTATAAAAGCTTTGATCACTTTTATTTTTTCACTGATAACACGTTGTGCGTTCGCAAAGCAATTATGGGATTTGGTCTCGCCTGGGTTGACGCGGGCGTCTAGGCAGTCGGCGCGGCCGAAGCTGCGGCGCCGCAGCCGCCGTGGGCGCGCAGGGCGCCTTGCTAGCTTTCCTCTCCCTCTCGTCGACAGAATTCTCCACACTTCTCGCACGAAAGGGCAGCTCCTTGAAGTTTGTGAAGTCCTCCCTCCGTACTCTTTTCCTTATCTTATTAGAAAGGAGGGCGTAAGTTATGTCCAATTGCGCTCTTTCTGAGATATCATTCTCCGTTAGTCTCACAAAGAGCGACCGCAGCCTCACTATAAACATGTCAGTTTTGTCTTGCGGCGTCGAAAATATAATATACCTATAGGCACGGTGGAGTCTTGGCAGATGTAGAAATGAGAAGACGGTGTGGGGCGAAGCCCTAATCACAAGTGACCGTGAATTCGTGGCAAATGTAGCGTGTGCGTAGCGATTGCACAACTGACTGACTGGCTGGCTGGCGCGCGCGGCGCGTGGGCATAGGGTCGGCCGGTAGGAGAGAGCGGGACAGGGCTATTTTCCGAGACGCGCGTCTATTCCGCGAAACGGTATGGCAACCGAGTACCTAAGGCCCAAGCGGGTTAGTGTTCCGCGCACGGTTTGCTATAAATTGTACTATTATGTACCCATCCCAACAAAAATATGTACACATTTTAGTACCTATACCAACTTGATTCTTTAGATCATTGCTTTTCATTGTTGGTGGTGGTAAATTGTTACTGCTTTGCGAATCAACCAAAGTAAAATTTCTACACATTTGACATCAATTTTTTCAAGTAGGTAGGTAAGGTAAATGTAAAGAAAAGAATACATTATAATATTATTATTAGTAAGGATCAACTAAATAGTTCAATAACATAGTTTAATTACTAATAGTTTAATTTACTTTACAAATTCCTAATATCGTAATATTTTATCAAAGTATCTAAACACCTACACGGTTGACAAAGTATGATGAGAACGAATATTTGTTCTCATGTCATGGATCTTTATTTGCATATGTATTTACATATCTAACTGTCTAATACATAAAATTCTCGTGTCAGTGTTTGTATCCAAACTCCTCCGAAATCGCTAAACCGATTCTTATGAAATTTGGTGTGTAAGTTCTGTAGGTCTGAGAAAAGGAATAGGAAGCTATTTTTCGTACCCATCCAAGAAAAAAAACCGGCCAAGTGCGTGTCGGGCCACGCGCAAATTATAGGGTTCCGAAGTTGACGATGCCCACAGTACCTTTCTAAGACTTATTAGCATCTAGCTAGCCTGTGGTATGACGTGCCCGCCCGACGCCCCTGCCGCTCGAGAAAAATCATTGGTTTTTTAATCATTTCATAAGTCGACTAATGACTCGTAAATTTGTACAGCCTACTTAGCTAGAAGCGATTCTATTATAGCGCGAACACTATGAAATGTAGCGTATGCGTTGCGATGGCTCAAAGTTAGGCGACTGACTGACTGGCTGACTGAAGTGGCTGCCTGGCTGGCGCGCGCCGCGCGAGTGATGGGGTCGGCCGGTAGGAGAGAGCGGGACAGGGCTATTTCCCGAGACACGCGTCTATTCCGCGAAACGGTCTGGCAACCGCGTAAGCGTCGTAAGGCCAAAGCGGGCAGTGTTCCGCGCACAGTTTGCTATTGTTATATCCAACAAAAATATGTACACATTTTAGTACCTATACCAACTTATTCTTTAGATTTGTTAGATCATTGCATTTCATTGTTGGTGGTGGTAAATTATTGTTACTGCTTTGCGAACCAACCAAATTAAAATTGCTACACATTTCTGACATATTTTTTTTCAAGTAGGTAGGTAAGGTAAATGCACCTATGTTGGACGAGGACCAGCCATGGTCATTTTTTGAATTTACCTTCAAAATTAAGCAAAAACAAAGTTTTTTTTTCAAATGACTACACCGATCAGTCGTGCCAGTAGTTCAGCTGTCATACCAACGGTTTTTGATAGCCGACAGACATTTTTTTGTGGTTATCACGATTCTTAGTTGCGCGGTGTCATTTATAGTCGGGCGGGAGTCGTAATTTCTTATAAGAATCGCGATGCAAGTAAGTACCTGACTCAGGTGTATCATCTTTGTTGAAATTCATATTATTTATTAGCCACATAGCCTGTAATATTTGTTTGTATGTTTTCTAAGAATGTCGTTTGTATGTGCATGTCTGCTTTCTGAATAAACTTTTCTTTATCTTTATCTTTTCTTTTATTGATTTATCAATAGTAATACAGTACTTTTACATTATAACCTAAATGTAATTGGCATTCTAATCATTGACGACAGGTTTGGCTCAGTTGGTAGTAACCCCGCCCTCTGTTCCGACGGTCGCGGGTTCGAATCCCGCTCGGGGCAAACTTTGTGTCATGAGCACAATTAATGTTTGTACTCGAGTCATGGATGTTTAGTATTTATATATGTATGTATTTCTCTATATAAGTATTCATATCGTTGTCTAGCACCCATAGTACAAGCTTTGCTTAGTTTGGGGCTAGGTCAAATTGTGTGAAATGTCCCAAGATATTTATTTATTTATTATTTTATTTATACGGAGCGTAGACTTTATCAGTCGAGATCTCTCAAGCTTCACTTGGATATTCAATGTGCCTCGTACCATACGGTGATCGCTCCCGGACTTAACCGAATTAATCACTGAGACATCATCGAAAATCTGCTTCCTCGTCGACATGATAAAGTCTATCTCATTCCTCGTTACACCATCAGGGCTCATCCAGGTCCATTTTCTGTGCTCACATTTCCTGAAGAAAGAGTTCATCATATAGAGTCCCTCCTTCTCCATGAAACCAGCCAGTAGATGGCCCGGTGATTCCTACGCCCTCCTCCAAATTGCCCCACTCTCAGCTCTTCACCGTCTCGTTTGCCCAAACAACTGTGAAGTGACTTCTGGATGGCTCTGGATGGCTCTAGAAATGTCCTCATACATAGCCTCCACCTCATCGTCGGAGTGCGTCGAGGTCGGAGCGTAAACCTGTATAACCTTCAACGAATATCGTTGGGTTATTCTGAGTACAAGGCACGCTACCCTGGTCGACACACTCTCGATCTTCACCACATTGTTTGCGAGGGACTTGTGGACGATAAACCCGACACCTCCCTGGGACTGTTGGTCGCCCTCCCGGAAATAGAACAGGTTACCGGACTTCAGGGTTATCATGTCCTCCCCCTCTCTCCGGACTTCTGATAACCCTATGATTCCCCAACGTAACCTGCTCAATTCTTCCTCCAGTTCCAGTACCTTTTCGTCAGTCCGCAGTAGGGCTTCCAATCCCGGGATCCCGGGATCCCGGGATCCCGCCTATTTTTTAGGGCTTTTTCAATCCCGGGATTTCTATTTCAATCCCGGGATTGAGTTTCCTATCAAAATAATCGGTCTTCATCTATGATTTAAAGATAATTTACCGAGGTATTCATTCGTTATATCAGCCGCAAGACCGATCTTGTGCCATAGAAATCCGCGGGACCCTTCACCTGGTCGTCACAACATCTTTTTGGAGGCTTTTCATATCTCTTCTCCTGGTTTGCGGTTGTCATTTGAGAACTTTCTCAAATATTAGAGTTACTACTGAAGTTTCGCAACCCTTCCGATTCTTCGGACTATGTCGGTGATCCTAGTTCTATTGAGGATATCATCCACATATCATCATTTTTGATTGTATCAAATACAAATTAGCCCTCTACGTTGCCGTTTGAATGAACTTGAGTTTTTTTATGAGACACATCATTGGCGCCCACGTCTTATCCTTTAGTTAAATACTCAGTTGAAGACTCTTCTGAGATCAATAAATATAGCACTGAGATCTTTCAGATTCCAGGGGTTCAGGATTTACTACGTATAGGTAGTCATCGGTAAGTCGAATATGAGTAGTAACTACCAACTCCTCATGTAGATTATTGATGCCTCGTTTTCAGTTCAGAACCATGAAAGCATCCTTGACTGCAGCTGTAAACAGCTTTGTGTAATTCTCCGCATCAGAGGAATAGGATTTGTGTTGTCCTGTGTCGAACGGGCAGTGGCGTTTTCATACAGAAACTTCAACACTTCGAAATAGTGAGTGGTACAGTCAAAGAGCCAGAGGCTGGCGCGGGGAGATTGCAGTACAGCCCTTGGGCTGTTGTGGATTATGGTATCAATAGAGTCAAATGATTTCTCGTTATAGGCGTAATCCACGAATGCCATGTAATGTGGGAGATGTTATTTGCTTCGGTGTTCTGTATGACCATCCGACCGGTAAGTTTAAGTACTGTAGCCCTTTCTGAAATCGACTTTTTGGTATTCAGGAAGTAGTCAAACCTTCGCGAAAGACGGTGGGTGATACGACAACTCTCAAAAACAGCTTGTAATAATGAGACGGTGGTAGGATGGATCTATAATCCTTTAGTAAGGTTAAGGTTTTATGTAAGCCATCTTGTAAAACTTCAGCCTGAACTGTTTAAAACAATTTGCGATTTGATTTGTATTAAGATATATTGTGTATGACTTAAATTTGGTATTTTTTTGCGTAATGAAACTACCATCACATACAAGCAGTACTCAATCCCGGGATCCCGGGATCCCGGGATTGACTGCTGCAATCCCGATATGAATCCCGGGATTACGATAGTCCCGGGATTTGGAAGCCCTAGTCCGCAGTGTAGGTACGGCAGTTATATGTTGCCAGGGCCAAGGGTCGTCGTTTTTGGTAGCCTGGCCGAACCCGGGGATTCAATATAGCACCCCCTGCCCCGCCGTTACCATGGCCGCTACCATGGCCAGGAATAGCAGGGCCGCCGGGGAGTAGGGGTCTGGGCTGTGTTTGTGGCATCATAGTTCCCAAGTCTATCCATTGGGGGGGATTTGCCAATAGTCGCCACGCTTGGCAGACGGGTGGCGACCGCAGTTTTAAGGTGGTAGTGCTCGGAGGACGCTGCTTCCCATCCTCCGGTTTATCCCTTAGTCGCCTCTTACGACACCCACTGGAAGGGAGGGGGTGGTGCAATTCTAGGCCGGCACCACACGACACGGCTTTTTTTTAAATCTAGCTACATAATATTGTAGCGGTTTATAAAACACGCCTACCTCCTAAATTTCAACCATACAGCACCCATAGTCTCCGAGAAAGATTACTGTGACATACGGACGGACGGACAGACAGACGGACATGACCAAATCATAACGGTTCCGTTTTTTGCTATTTGGTTACGGAACCCTAAAAAGTATATTATTACTTTTTACTCTATTACTTGTATTTATTTTTTAACCGATGGACGCAATCTGCTACATGTGGATATAGTTTGCGTCCTAAGAGTCCAAGTATGGTTATCGGTATCTGTATCTTTTTCTACAGTCATAATAATGTGGACGCAAATTGGTCATTACAATATCTTTAATAATAATGTCAAAATAAACATAAACTTAATGTCTCTTTTTCATTTCATCTCATAAAAATTTTAAATAAAAAAATAGAACCGACTTCAAACTCCGACAGCCTGTGAAGTTGGTGTCAAGTTCACTATAAGATAGTCATAGCTTTGGGGCGGTTTACTTGACACCGACTTCACAGGCTGTCGGAGTTTGAAGTCGGTTCTATTTTTTTATTTTTTTTTCGGCTATAGTTTCCAAAGATGTGTACGATGGGACGTAAGTCTTTGAAATTGATGCCAAAATCATACACGTGCTAACAAATTTCGAGGAGTTCCCTCGTTTTGTCATGGATCCCATCATCAGAACTGAACCAAATTATTAAAAATTAAAAAAGAATCATCGAAATCGGTTCACAATTGACGGAGATATGCGTGGTCATACATAAAAAAAATATATATATACGCGTCGAATTGAGAACTTCCTCCTTTTTTTTTCGTCGGTTGAAAAAACAACATTAAACTAAAAGACAGATAGAGTAGTTCGCGTCCATTGTGGACGCAAATAGGAGAGATTATAAATTTGGTGTAGTAATTCGCGTCCACCAAAAAAAAAAAACAAACAAATTTATCAGTAATCTATTTTAGGGCTCATTATTTAGGTCTAGCAACAACTATAAATCAACAATTTTAAATAAAACAATGAAAAACTTACCGTGACACACGCTACTGCTTACTATTTTTTTGCTAACATTTGGAACGCTGGCACTCATTTCTCGTAAAACTGAGACTAATTGTTTTTTTCTAAATAGGAAGGGTTGTGCGCACGTACCTTTTGTCTATTTTTGTATGCCTCTTGTACATCGAGGTATTAATAGAAAATATTTTGAGATAATTAGTCTGTTAGTATACTTATTATGAAGTTTTTTTACAAGGAGATCGGTCAAATGGACGCGAACTGGGGGGTGGACGCGAAAGGGCGAAATGACCCTACCTACATATATCACAATTGTACACAATGACAAGGTTGGTTCTAATTAGCAGTAGGTATTGGTTTCACAACAAAACCTAGCTTAGATTTCTGCAACGGTATTTAGGATTATCAGATTTATAAAAAATAAAAAATAAAAAAAAAACCGCCTTCGAACTCCGACAGACTGCGATGTCAATGTCAAGTTCACTATATGATAATCATTTCTTTGGGTCGGTTCACTTGACACCGACTTCGCAGTCTGTCGGAGTTTGAAGGCGGTTTTTTTTTTTTTTTTTTTTTTTCGGCTAGTTTCCTAACTATACCATAGAAGTACTTATGTAACTCTGAAGTCTTCGAAATTGACACCAAAACGTCGTGCTAGCAAATTTCGAGGAGTTCCCTCATTCACCCGAAGGCAATTCCCATGCAATAGTACATTATTGCAGAGGCCGCCAAGTAGCGTATTGCCGGACGAGTTAGTTAGAAGGCTGAGCGAAGCGAAGCCTTCTATTATTACGAGTCCGGCAATCGCAATTGCGGCTGAGGTATATATAATGCTTTTCTCAAACAGCGAGGAAATACGTAAGGTCAGTCGGGGCAAGTGCGCCAGGATGGGGTAAGTGCGCCTAACATAAATATATCGAAACCTATAAATATTACTCAACTAGTAGTTGGCTGTTTACAAGGCATAGGGGCGAAATAAATTTAGACGCACTTACCGCACATCAGTGTTTACTACTTTCATGATCGTGGATGATTTGGCCATGGAAGTTGTACTTATTACCTCCATGGATTTGTCAGTTTCGGGGCAAGTGCGCCAGGATGGGGTAAGTACGCCTAACAAAAATATGTCGAAACCTATAAATATTACTCAACTAGTAGTTGGCTGTTTACAAGGCATAGGTGCGAAATAAATTTAGGCGCACTTACCCCACATCAGTATTTACTACTTCCATGATCGTGGATGATTTGGCCATGGAAGTTGTACTTATTACCTCCATGGATTTGTCAGTTTCTCTACAGAGGTGTCTCAAATAGCAAGCGAATTAAAAAAAACACACACACGACAATAATGTTTTTGCTGGCCAAGGCCGGCAATGGACAGCCTCGCGTCTTCTTTTTTTGAAAGTAACATGAACATTTCCGAGCATGTTTGAGAAAAGTTATATTTCTTTTTTTTAGCTGTAGACTTTTCCCGGTAAAAAGTACAAATAGTACATTATTGCAGACGCCGCTAAGGAGCGCATTGCCGGACGCCTTCTTAGTAGGTACGAGTCTGGCAATGCAGTTGCGGGCGTTGCGGCCGAGGTCTATAGGTACAATGCTTTTCTCAAACTGTGAGGAAATACTACTCGTCGTCGTCACCATCATCATCACCACCACCACCACCACCATCATCATCATCACCACCACCACCACCACCATCATCATCATCATCATCACCACCACCTCCATCATCATCACATCACCATCTCCATCATCATCACCACCACCATCACCACCATCATCATCATCATCATCATCACCACCACCTCCATCATCATCACATCACCATCTCCATCATCATCACCACCACCACCACCACCATCATCATCATCATCATCATCATCATCATCACCACCACCTCCATCATCATCACATCACCATCTCCATCATCATCACCACCACCACCACCACCATCATCATCATCATCATCACCACCACCTCCATCATCATCACATCACCATCTCCATCATCATCACCACCACCACCACCACCATCATCATCATCATCATCATCACCACCACCTCCATCATCATCACATCACCATCTCCATCATCATCATCACCACCACCATCAATACCATCACCATCATCACGGTATAGCAAAACACAACTTAGAAGGCGCGCGGATTCAGGCCAAAGAACACCAAAGAATATACCTAATAACTGAGGCATTGATGAAAATAGCACGTAGCATTTGCGGGCAAATGCGGGACATTACATTACATTACGTAGGTACACATAACCACAACAATATGTCAATGTCTCTTTTTTTTTTTTTTTATTCCTAATTGAGTTCCGTTTTGCACGCCGGTCGAAACATCAATGTGTAAATCTAAATGTACTCGTAGTAGGTAAATAATAATAAATCATTAGTTTATTTCGCTTGTACCTACCTACGATTTATATGTATAACTGACATTGATAAAATAGGTACGTAGCTAGTATCTAAAGTTTAGATACTAGCTACGTACCGTAGATTCTAAACATTATCAGGACCCAAAACAATTTAATTTTGTAAAATGCCACTTTTCAAATCACAAATTGTATAATCTGGATACCTACTATTATTATTACGCATACGCATATGATCGGTAATTTCATGGTAATTTCACAGCTTATATGTTCTAAAAGCCGTGGTGTGGCCTAGTGGTTCGAGCCACCGCCTCTCATGCCGAGGGTCGGGGGTTCGATTCCGGCTCGCACCTCTAAGTTTACTTACGTGCGAAATTCAATTTGAATTTACTATGAGCTTTTCGGCGACGGAAAACATCATGAGGAAACCTGCACGCATCTGCGAAGTAATGCAAAGATGTGTGTGAAGTCCCCAATCCGCACTGGGCCCGCGTGGGGACTATTATAGACCAAACCCTCTCATAATGAGGGGAGGCCTGTGCCCAGCAGTGGGACGCAAATAGACTGTAGTACTAGATTATATGTACTCGTCAGCATAACTGTTACAGCGAGCGTGTAGACAGTGCGGGTTTTCTACGCTCGAGTGGTCTACGATCTGGTCAATTTATTTTTGTTTTTTGTTTTTTACCTACAGCAAAAATCAATTTTTATAGACTAACTAGCTGACCCAGCGGACTTCGTACCGGCATAGTTTTCTTTTTGGGTGGGTTGAAAAATAGCTTACGTCCTATTCTCAGCCCTACTGAACATACACACCAAATTTCATAAGAATCGGTCGAGCCCTTTCGGAGGAGTTTGGTTACAAACACTGTGGCACGAGAATTTTACGTACGAATTTTACGTACGTAGCTAGTATCTAAAGTTTAGATACTAGCTACGTACCGTAGATTCTAAACATTATCAGGACCCAAAACAATTTAATTTTGTAAAATGCCACTTTTCAAATCACAAATTGTATAATCTGGATACCTACTATTATTATTACGCATACGCATATGATCGGTAATTTCATGGTAATTTCACAGCTTATATGTTCTAAAAGCCGTGGTGTGGCCTAGTGGTTCGAGCCACCGCCTCTCATGCCGAGGGTCGGGGGTTCGATTCCGGCTCGCACCTCTAAGTTTACTTACGTGCGAAATTCAATTTGAATTTACTATGAGCTTTTCGGCGACGGAAAACATCATGAGGAAACCTGCACGCATCTGCGAAGTAATGCAAAGATGTGTGTGAAGTCCCCAATCCGCACTGGGCCCGCGTGGGGACTATTATAGACCAAACCCTCTCATAATGAGGGGAGGCCTGTGCCCAGCAGTGGGACGCAAATAGACTGTAGTACTAGATTATATGTACTCGTCAGCATAACTGTTACAGCGAGCGTGTAGACAGTGCGGGTTTTCTACGCTCGAGTGGTCTACGATCTGGTCAATTTATTTTTGTTTTTTGTTTTTTACCTACAGCAAAAATCAATTTTTATAGACTAACTAGCTGACCCAGCGGACTTCGTACCGGCATAGTTTTCTTTTTGGGTGGGTTGAAAAATAGCTTACGTCCTATTCTCAGCCCTACTGAACATACACACCAAATTTCATAAGAATCGGTCGAGCCCTTTCGGAGGAGTTTGGTTACAAACACTGTGGCACGAGAATTTTATATATACCTACTATCTATAGGTACTATATAAGAGATAAAATGTCCTAAGCAGAGCTCGATCGCCCAGGCCAGGTAGAGATCTTCACTATCTAAAGTCCCGCGCCATCACGTTTCAAGACGCTTCAATATATTTAAAAAGCACCACCAACACTCTCAACACATGTGCTGAGACAGCCATCAACTATGCGTTGAGAGTGTTGGTGGTGCTTTTTAAATAATAATAAAAAAATTGAAGCGTTTTGAGATGTGAAGGCGTGGGACTTTAGATAGTAGAAGATCTCTACCTACTTCTTATTATAAGTAAATATAGCTATTTTTATTTCTTACATAAATGAATAAAATACTTATAAGAGATAGGTATGATTTATTTCTTCTAGCAGTCTTCTGACATGTCACCGCTCATTACATTTTTTATATCTGATCATTATAAACAACAAAATACTTGTATAGGTACTTACTTACCTATTTCGTTCAATGATTTTCCAACTCATAAAACGCGATTTACGCGATCAACTATGTAACGGCGGGTTAACGCCATCTTGTGAGCATTCTGGAAATTAATAGGAATCGGACGGACACTAGCACTAGCAGATCAGCTGTTCATAGACCACGACGCCATATTGGCCTGATGCTTACAGTGTAAACGTTCTCTCACACAAGCTTGGTTCGGCCGAAATTTTATTGGTTTTGAAATGCTTATAATTATTTTATTCTTTGATTTTTTGCGGTGTTTTTGATCTATGCGTGCTCGGGGAATAATGTAATATTTTATTAGAACGATAAAAGAAACTAAAAGCAGTCGTAGTCGAAGATTACGCGACCAGTTTTTTGTATGGGGTTCAGCCGTGACGATTCACCTTAAAAAAGAAAAAAAAAAGCAAGATTTTGCTCTATGGTTGAATACATTAATACATTTCCTCCGTTACTGACATATAACCACTTATTTTAAAATAGTAAATTCTACCCGTAACTCTTTTTGGAAAACACGGGAAAACGGCGATTTCGCCCGATTTATGCGTACATGCTCTTAACCAACGACGTAGCCCGCGTAGCGCGAGACTCGTAACACGTCTACGAACACTCTACGACGAGCATTCGTCAAGCTTGTAAAAATGAGGATTTCCTAAAAAGACGCTTAGCATTAGCAGGTTACTTTACTTAGTGGCATTTGGGCCACATAACTGTCAAGCTGTTTATTATTTGCAATTTATGGTCAACTAGCGACTTCGCCCGCTTTGAATACGGTTACCGCGTTCCCGCATTTTTCCGGGATGAAAAGTAACCTATTTCCCGGGACTTCAACTATCTCCATATCAAATTGGTACAGCGGTTGAAGCGTGAAGAGGTAACAGACAGACAGACAGAGTTCTTACTTTCGCATTTGTAATATTCGTAGTGGATTAGTATGTGAGCTTGTCGACTTACTTCTCACACTTGACGTTTTATTCTAAACAATATAAATTAGCTGAGAGGCTTTCAAGGGCCATCACCATAAACGGGAGCGCTTACACGTGATCTTGTATGACCTTCACACTGCCCTTCCGTTTAAGTACCTTGAAACAGAACCAGTTCCAACCGGTTTGAGATCCTACCTAACCAATAATTCCTGGAAAATTCAGATTGAAGTTCCTGGGCGACTGAGCTTGTTCGGGTGAAAATGTCTAAAAAGGAATTCTCCCAGATATGAGACCTATAGTTAGATCGATTTGTAACCCCCAAAAACCCCTATGTATCAAATTTAATCGAAATCGTTGGAGTCGTTTTCGAGGACTTCATTACGAATATATTTGTATAGGTACATACATATTGCTCATTTAATAGTATATATATATAGAGGATTTGGTATGGAGAAATCGAGTCGTAGTCCCGGGGAAGGATAGTTTCCGCGGGAACGCGATAACCGAATTTAACGCGGGCGAAGTCGCGGGCGAAAGCTAGTCTTCTCATAATTTACAAACATACCACTCATGCAGAGGGTCGGGGGTTCGATCCCGGCTCGCACCTCTGAGGTTACTTATGTTCGATATTCAATTAATAGTTTATTGCAAAAAACACGAATATTACACATAGATACATACTTACCTATTTAAATCCACACCATGCTTCGTCAAAATTAAACCAATTAAACCTATATTCAATTTGAATTTACCTACCACTGAGGAAAACATGCACCGTGAGAAAACCATCTGCGCAGTCCTTCAAGGATGTGTGTCAAGTCTCCAATTCACTGGGCCCGCGTGGGGACTAGAGACCAAACCCTCTCGTGATGCGAGGGAAGCTTGTCCCCAGCAGTGGCACGACGCACGTAAATATACTGTTGTGGTGGATAATATAACATTGGAAACATATGACTTCGACTGTGTACCTATTACCTGTCGTAATAAATGAAATCAATCGATTTGTTGAGACTAAGAAAATAAGCTCGCTGCGAAATAAAGTGAGTTACGAAATCATGTTATACTACTCACAGGTAACTCGTTTTCCTCATACTTGACTCGACTGCTGAATGAGGGTCTCTTCTATTTTTTATAACAAAAACATTGATAAAAAGCATAGTAACAAACATGGTGCAGGCATCACGAAACTTCGTGTAGTATTCAGATGATTTAATTATTTCCATTTAGTACTCTTGCAGAGGATTTTAAATCAGTAGTTTACGATTACCTGTGCGCACAGGTTTCCTCACGGTGTTTTCTTTTATCGAAAAGCTAAATCCTAATCCTAAATATGAATCTCTCATTTACGATTAGCGGAAACACACACAGAAAAACTCGTAAATATGCCTCGATTGACTCTAAGTACTTATTTCTGCAGAATGTTTCAGTTTTCCAATTTACCGGATTAATGTAAGTAAGGTAAGTTTGTTAGCTGAACGCAACATGAAAATTATCCTAAAAAGTTGTAACTTATGTAAGTGGTAAGTTGTTAAGTAATTTCAAGTATCAATTAAAACGATGGAAAACAAGCTAAGTAAGTACCTAGGTAGTTAAAGGAACACGACATTAAAATAAAGCCAAAATTCACAATAAGATACCCACAACATTGTATGACAAAAGGGCTGAAAATAATCTCACAATCGTTTAATTAATTTTCTTCAAACATAGGTACATTCATATCTTTGTACCTCGACTTTTACATTTACACAAATTGCCCGTAACTTATGTTCATTTTCACCCCTCCTATTCGAAAAGAAGTGTTTTGTTCCCCGTTTAGAGGGAGCAAAATGCGATTTTGCTCCCTCTTCGCTTTTTTTTTAATTTTTTTTCATTTCTGCCCTGCTAACAGGGAGCAAAATACGTCTTAGCAGTGCGTTTACGGAGCTGCGGAGACTGTAAAAAGTTGCATTCAAAAGTCGCGTCTTTTTCGTATTTAGTATTTTATATATCGGCATTTTACATAAATACTTTATTACACATACTAAAAATCCATAAATTCATAGATACATACTTACTTTTGATAAATTATTTTCTATTTTTTATTTTCAATTTGGCTGAATGGTGCAGGCCAATGCCGTAGCATTCCTCGTAAACTCGTCGTGTGATCGAATTAAAAAAAAAACTCGAACCCGCGAATTTCGTGAGCGCTCATTTCCTTGCCGTATTATTTTATTTTACACTTAATTTCCAAAATAAAACGTACCTTATGTAGTGTTATGAATTATTTCGCAGAAAATGAATGAAATCAAAAAGTGATTTAGGTGATGCAATGTATTGGGATCAACACCTCTGAGAATTCCAAAGGAATATTATGTAAGTACGTAATATGAATTGCACTGCCCTTTTTTCATTTTATCGCAAATGTATTAAAAAACTTTGTGTGATACAGTATGTGCGAAATTGTCATAAAATATTCTTTATTTCACTTTTGTTAAATTTACCTATTATTATGAACGCAACGCGTGCAAGCATGACAGAATATAAATACAATATAGTTACTGATTCTTCAATATGGAAGCCATTTTCGCCTTCTACCTATGAATTTATGATGAGCGCACGAAACAGACGTTCTTTTTAACCTTGTTTGTTTCTAAATGTATTTTTTTTTGTTTTACTTAATTTAAAGACAATAATGAACGAATGATCTAATGATTTTCTCATAGGAGGGGTGAAAAGCAGAGTGTACAACACGGTAGCAAACTTATTTATGCCTTGGGTGACAAAGCTTGAATCCCTCGCTAGCTCAAGATTCCACGCTAGAATCCCTCGCTTACGCTCGGGATTCTATTCTGGAATCTTTCGCGTCGCTCTGGATTCAATCCGTCACCCGCGGTAAAATATACCTTTTTGCTCCCTAGTCATACAATCTACTATTCTACATACATATGTCATGTTCAGATGTACTTAGTGAATAATTGTTTTCCATCGGGAAAACTCGGAAATCAGAGAAGACACAAAGTGTCAATCAATTACTGAATGCAACGTATCTGTTATATTATTACTTTTAAGTTTGTAAAAAAAATCCATCATTGTTTTTGGATTATTTTTGGATAGGTAGTAGAAGAAGAAGAAGAAGAAGAAAGGCATTTAGTCGCTGCACAGAAGACACAGTTTACAGCAAAAAAAATACACAAAAAATGCACAAAAATAATATTACAAACACGACAACAACAAAAAACAAAAAGGTATACATATGTACATAAATACGTATTTAATCTACTACAACAGCCTCTTTACGGCCCACTGCTGGGCACAGGCCTCCTCTCATCACGAGAGGGTTTGGGCTATAGTCCCCACGCGGGCCCAGTGCGGATTGGGGACTTCACGCACATCTTTGAATTACTTCGCAGGTGCGTGCAGGTTTCCTCACGATGTTTTCCTTCACCGAAAAGCTCAGTGGTAAATTCAAATTGAATTTCGCACATAAGTAAACTTAGAGGTGCGAGCCGGAATCGAACCCCCGACCCTCAGCATGAGAGGCGGTAGGTCGAACCACAAGGCCACCACGGCTTCAATCTGTCACGGTATTTAATCTGACCACATTTATTTAGGATGTGACTGGTTGAGATGATTTAGGCAACGGCATCTCGAAATTTTATTGATTATGTTGAGTTTATAAACTACATAGAGCACTTTTTAGGGTTCCGAAGTCCACAAGGAACCCTTATAGTTTCGCCATGTCCGTCCGTCCGTCCGTCTGTCCGAAATAACTAACTAAAATTCTGAAATTTTTTTTTTTATAGGGTACCTCCCCTACTCGTAAAGTGGGGATGTAATTTTTTTTCTTGCGTACCCCATTGTGCGGCATATCGTTGAATGGGTCTTAAAAAAATATTGTGGGTTTGTTAAAACCATTTTTTGATTAAGTGATGCGTTTGTGAAATATTAAGCTTTAAAGTGCTATTTTTTGTTAGAGTCACGTGTCCCCCCCCCCCTGCCAGCTAAATGGTGGTATTTGGATGGCTGAAAAAAATCACGGTTGTGGCATATATAACGTAGTTGAAAGGAAAACTATCAGAGCTAAGTAGGCTGTACAAACTTACGAGTAATAGTCGACCAACTTATAATGATGATTTTTCTCGAGCGACAGGGGCGTCGGGCGGGCACGTCATACCACAGGCTAGCTAGATGCTAATAAGTCTTAGAAAGGTACTGTGGGCATCCTCAACTTCGGAACCCTATAATTTGCGCGTGGCCCGACACGCACTTGGCCGGTTTTTGTATTCCTAAGATTATTCAACAAATTTTCTTTTTACTTAAGCTTTTCTTTAAAAATAAAAGGTCAAGATAAAAGGGCGGGTTAAGATGAATGGAATCATTCTTATCCCGATCATAGGGATCACTTAATTACCGGGGTGTGTAAACAAGATGATTACTTTCTAAGGTTTTAAAAATATGTAAATATTATGAAAAGTTATCGGGCTATATTCGAAGTCTTAAAATAGGGATCTCCCTGTTCCCTATACGATCGCTCACGCATCGCGTGAACATTAAGCAGCTAGATTTTAAGTTCAACTTGACGCGTTTTCACCACCCATCATTGTTTTTCTTTTCGCATTCTCCACTTTCCTAAGGTTGACTGGAAGTGATCGCTGCTCAGCGATAAGTCCGCCTGTTTTTTACCTATCATCTGTATAACTGTCTATATAACTGTATATCCTTTCTGTATTTCCTGTGTTTTGTATATGGTGTTCAATAGAGTATTGTTGTTGTTGTTGACGCGTGAGCGATCCTATAGGGAACAGGGAGATCCCTATTTAAGACTTCGAATATAGCCCCTGATTAAATAATTATATGAGTATGCCAAAAGTAAGATTGATACATATGACAGTAGCAACAGTAGTAGTAATAAACACCATTATGTTTGTTTGACATGGGAAAATGCATATCCTAATGCGATTCTTGCCTAAGGGGATTTGTCTTGTATACCTTTCCCCTTGTAACCTTTATCAAATAAATTATCTTATTGTTATTCTTATCCTCATACGTACACCATAACCCTTCTTTTGGCTTAGCCGGTCGTGTAACAAGGCGCTATACACACGAGAAGTCTCTCTCCCAGTTCCTAAGTATATAAGCTGGAACGGCGGGTGGTTCTCGCCAGTTGCCGCGACTCGGGACCGCCGGCCGGTCATTCGGAACTGTCTATACTTACCATCAGGTGAGTTCACAACTTTTACGTTATGTAAATGCATTTTTAAGAAAAGATACGTTTGTTCGGTTAGGAAAAAACAGTTACAAGAACAAATGAATTATTAATAGGTACAGTTTAAAAAGGTAAAACGACGCGTTGACATTTCCTTGCCAACCTCCGAACTCCATCATCAGACCAGCTCGGTGGTACATATTACTTATAACACTATCATCCAATCTACATATACTTGCCAAATTTCATCATGAACAATTGGTGGTTTAATTTTGCTTGCAACATTTTGTTTAAGTACATAGTTTTGTTATATAGGGTCAAGCAAAACATTATAACGATATTTTAACCACAGAATCAGTTATCGATTATATGCTTTTTTTTTCGAGTTGTTAATAAAATATTTTTTGTATGGGATTAAGGTAACGATCACGTCATCGATTCCATACTGGGCCATAAAAAAAAATATTTTTATCAAGTCGAAAAAAATTAAAAACCAAAAAAACATGCATGCAGAATAGATAACTGAAACTGTGGTTAAAATACCGTCCCAACGTTTTTCTTGGCCCTGTATAATAAAAGCGTTATTATAAAACAAAAATACAATCAAGAAAAAAGTACACCTTATTCAACATTTCCGAAACGGCTTCCTGCTGAGCTGAGCAATATTCTATCACTTACTGTGTGCTGTGCTGTGTGGTACGGAACTAGAACCTTTGACCTGGATCCAAGGTAGAAATAAAACATAGGTAAACTGAACTAAGACATGAAAGCTTTCATGAGGATGTTGTGTTTACCTCTCGAAAAGGATTTCTTTAACAATCCAGAGAGCAAGCGCTATGGGCACCATGCCGCAAAATGAAATTTTGGAAGGGGTGTTTTTTCTATAGTTATTTTTAGTTCTAGTTTTTTTTTTTTTGATTCATTTATTTTATTTTTAAGTCGCCGAATTTGTATGTGAATCTCATTATATTTATTTGTATTAAGTACTTAAAAAAAGCGTTGTAAAAATATTTGCTGAATAAATGATTGAACTAAGGTATGTATATAGGTACCCTTATGTACTTACATATTAACATTGATATAGACAACGTAGTCTTAGTAGGTTGGTAGGTAGTAGTGTATTACTTAAGGAATTAGGTAAAAAGTAAAATAAAAACACTTTACTACTAAAATTAATACTACCGCGTCTGTTTGGGATAATTTCACAACAAAGCTACCCGGTTTTTCACGCGATTTTCACCATAGAAAGAATGAGTCCTAAGGAAGGTGTTATAATTAATCCCATCAATAAATGTGAAGTGAGAGCCAAGTTCAATATTGTGTGTCATTGTCGATTTCGTCAATAAAAGAATTGAGATCTATGTATGGGTGCCAAGTTCTGCGAGTCACTTTTTAGCTTGAACTTGACAGTACCGCGTCTCTAGATTCGATTTATTACTGAGTCTAAAGTTCATCATTGAAAATGAAAATGAAAATATTTATTCAGCAAATAGGCCACATCTGGGCACTTTTACACGTCACTTTTAAATGAATTTACCAGCGCTTCCTAGACCCATTGCTTGAGAAGAAGCGCCGCAACAAACTCAGTAGAATGCCTTGTTTTGAAAATTTTAACATACAGATTCACATTACATTTACACTAATATGTATAAAAATACATATACATGGTGGGTCAGAAAATATGGCAAATAATTAACCCACAGTATAGGCTATCGATTCTAAGTATATTGTATAGGTCTTGAATTTTTTTTGAGTTGGTAAAAAAAAAAAAATTGTATAGGATTCAGGCGTCGCTCACACAACCAATTCCATATACAATTTTTTTTTTACCAACTCAAAAAAAATTAAAGACCTATACAATATACTTAGAATCGATAGCCGATACTGTGGGTTAATTATTTGCCATATTTTCTGACCCACCGTGTATAGGTACATACTAAAATTGCATTTAAGGGATGTATAGTCCCTAACTTAAACTTAAATGTAAGATCTTAGAGATGTTCTTATATTAGGTACAAAAATTAATGAAAATATTAATAAATGACATTGTTCGAATGAAAGTTTTTGGTCACGCATTACTGTTATAACTGTTGAAGAGATGCAACTTATGGAACATTGGATATAAAAATATTTAATACGAGGGCAAGTTTCAATACCTAATACGGGATCAGGATAACCCCGAGTAAAACCCAAAAGTGCGGCAGTGTGTAGGTAACGATAAAGAGGTTAATTTCATATTCTTCCCTTATCTTCATTTCTAAATTTTCCCAGTTTTCCGCTCTTGCCGACGGCCATAATTAGCGTATGTTATACGTGTAATGAGAGACTTCTCGTGGATCTAATTAGGAATTATACTTACTTCGCCCGTGTGTAATATTAATAAAAAAAAACACTGGCCAATATAAACTGTATTTTTTTCCGGAACAAAAAGTAGCCTCCTTCTCTCGGGACTCAATCTACCGCTAAAAGAAGTAACAAATGCAACTTAAAGAGTTTAATTATCAAACTGCTCATGCTCATATTGAAATGAACGATTGCAGTTTCTTTGAATTTGAATTAACATTGACGTCAGAACCAATTTGTTATGCAGAAGTAAAAGGTGTGATTTCAATTTAAATTATAATAGGGATGACGACAACTTTTTTCCTTAGTCAATCAGGAAGATTATTGAAAAGATTGGACACGTATTTTTTTCTTTTTCACGTAATCAAACTTATACGGAGATATATTGAGTTGAAATGTGGCGTGACGTCACGGTTAGGTACGATTTATACCTAACGGTGACGTAGTTAGCCCCCACTCTCCAACTTTAATGCGCTTTAATTTAACTTAGTCATTCTTTGTTAATTTGATAAAACAAAAAATACGTGTCTAATATTTTTTTATTACCTGACTGACAGACTAATTAGAATTTCGATTTCTTCACCCTGTCGTCATCCCTATTATATGTAAGAGAGGCCAATTTCTCTACATATGATATGTAATTAGAAAAGTTACTTATATTTAACATGTCTTGTAACAGCCGATTACAGGGTTGACAACCTAACAAGAAATTCACAATTAGGTAAAGTTTCTAAATTAACGTTTCCATACTTTTCATGCCAATTTTACTTTACATTCAATTAAAAGTCTTATTAAATATTTATTATGTTTTATCAATCTCCGCTTATCAACTGCTCGCGTTCGCAACTTTGTTGTGATCTTAATAACAGCTTGGGGCTATATTCGAAGTCTTAAAATAAGGATCTCCCTGTTCCCTATAGGATCGCTCACGCGTCGCGTGAACTTTAAGAGGGAAGAATACCTACTACGCGTCATACAAAAAGAGAAAACGTTTTTCCATTTCTAAATATTTTCCAATCTCCATGATTTTTTATTATGTTATTGACACAATGAGATATAGGTTAATAGGTTTTCCTTTTTTTTTTAATTTGCAATGGATTCAAAATTCTTGAAAATTAAAAAAAGGAAAACCTATAAACCTAGTATTTCATTGTATCAAATTGTCAAAAACATACCAAAAAATCATGGAGATTGGAAAATATTTAGAAGTGGAAAAACGTTTTCTGTTTTTTTTAAATTTTTGTATGGATGAGTACCGTACCGGCCGAGTACTACTCTTTGACTGCTACTGTTGGACTTATATAAACTTGATGACAAACTTTGACATTAACAGCCAACACCTTTTTTTGGTCGGTCTACACTCGCGCCGCGAAAGCCCACAAACCATGCTATGTCTCTTTCTTCACTATATGTAAGAAAGTGACTCCAGCATAGTTCTTAAGTTTTCGCGGCGCTAGTGTAGGGCGGCAATATTGCAATAACCATTATTACTTAAATCCGTCTGCAATCGGTATTTCTATAAAATATTTGTGTTTGATTTGGCTAAAAGACTTGCATATAAAAAAAGTGTTTCTTATCTGTTATCGACACTGAAATTGACAGTAACAGGGAAATTGTCGTTCCCATATCCCGATAGAATCCCTTTTTGTCATAAAGTAGATTTTGTTCTTTGAATCGAATTTTAAAAGTCATGACCTACTTCGCTTTCGTAAGGATTTTGTCTATCCCTGTTTGGGATAAGGGAAATCCTATTTCCCTATTTAAAACTTTGAATGAGGCCCCAGATGATGGAACGATGTCATTTTAAACTTTTAAATAAATTTATTTTTAAACACAATTCAACGTTCAAAATTAATTCATACGCTATTTTTAGAGTGCGAAATGGCTAAAAACGGAACCCTTATAATTTCATCATGCCCGTATATGTCTGTCCGTCCATCCGTCCGTATGTCACAGCCATTTTTCTCGGAGACTATGCGTACCGTATGGTTGCAATTTGGAAGGTCTTCTATTTCATGAACCGTTACAAAACTATATAGTATGAAAACTAAAGCTTATCAGAAACCTCGTTCATAGGCCAAAGGTTACCAAAATGGCTCCAAGTAATCAGCGGATTATCCTGTAAAGTTTAATTGTTCGTAAAACACTTTCCGCGGGTTTAAGTTTCCTTCGTGGTAAAAATAAAGACCAAATCTATGTCGTTCAAAATAGGTCCTCACTTAAAACTAAGATTTACCTACTTAAGTAATAAATAAGTACCTAATCATTAATGTCAGATGCCGATGTCGGGCTATGTAGCCCGAAGAATTGCGAGCCAGGGCGGGCACATTGCTCGCAGGACTGATGGGCAATGGGGCCGGAAAGTACTCGAGTGGCGCCCGCGAACCGGGAGACGAGCTGTCGGTAGGCCTCCAACAAGATGGAGCGACGACCTCGTGAAGGTCGCGGGAAACCGGTGGAAGCAAGTAGCACAGGACCAGTCTGAGTGGCGAGCCTTGGGGGAGGCCTATGTCCAGCAGTGGACGTCTTTTGGCTGAAATGATGAATGTCAGATTACTTAATTAAATATAGTTCAGGTTCCCCACTTAAGAGAAAGTAGAAATTGATTTTGATTCTATCATACTGGTGTGAGAGGGCCAGCAGTGGACGTCTTATATGGTGATAATGATGATGATGATGAGATGATGATTTTGATGATTAAGATAATGGTGATGATTTAACCTGGTGCAGTCGCCTTCAGATATATGTATGGAAGCAAACAAGGCGATCATACTCGTAGGTAGTTTTTTTAAATATTTTAGAATACTTAGCATTTTTAACATTTTTACATCACCCTTGGCCGTAAAGTGGGATTTTCTGCCCGCTACGCGGAGAGAAAATCTCACTTCTTGGCCAAGGCAAGACGTAAAACTTTTGACAAACCACGGGCGGTAATTCGTAAAGCCCCAGATCGCATATTTATGGCCCTCACCTTCGGTTCGGGCCACAGAAACCTGCGATCTGGGACATTTACGAATTCACCACCCTAGGTCTGTAATGTACTATTGTTACTATTTGTTATATTAAGTAATAGGTAACAGAAATAAATTCCTGATATAACCAAAATTGAAGTCGCTATAAATTCGAAACGGTTATTTTAACAAAAAAAATATCAAGCAGAAATATAGTAAAAAAATTGGTTGTCCGTAAAGTCGGTTTACGGACTATACTTTTATACGTGATAACGTCACGTAACGCTACACGCTACTTAAGTATTATTGCTTCGTCTTTTTTCTTGGGCGCAGCCGGAGTTCATCAATTTATAACACGTTATCACGTCAAAAAGCAAGTAGGTATTCATAAGCTCATAAGTAAAATAATTCGCCCTATTATCGTATGTAATCGTCTGAAAGTGATTGCAGAGTACAAAGAGGCTCTGAATATGCGATCTCTTTAACATTCATGAACTTGCCTTGCCTCTCATCAGTGAGCTGCGTTTAGAAATAATCCATGTTATAATTTCCGCTATTAAGGTACTCCTGTAAATAAAAGGGGCTATAAGAAGATATAAGGGCCCGAAGTCTTAAAATAGGGATCTCCCGAAGGTTCTCGAGTGGCGTCCGCGAACCGGGAGACGAGCTGTCGGTAGGCCTCCAACAAGATGGAGCGACGACCTCGTGAAGGTCGCGGGAAACCGGTGGAAGCAAGTAGCACAGGACCGGTCTGCGTGGCGAGCCTTGGGGGAGGCCTATGTCCAGCAGTGGACGTCTTTCGGCTGAAATGATGATGATGATCCCTATAGGATCGCTCACGCGTCGCGTGAACTTTAAGCAGCTAGATTTAAAGTTCAACTTGACGCGTGAGCGATCCTATAGGGAACAGGGAGATCCCTATTTAAGACTTCGAATATCCCCAGTTTATATTGGCAGGTCAGCAAACTTTTAAGATAAATATAGATTTTTCGGAAGCGCATTTCTATGCAGTTATCAATTTCAAGTTTTTCAAATACATCAAATTGCGATACGGGCGAGGTTTCATGGTGGTTACATACACTGTGTTTGGGTTCGAATGAAGGCAATTATTTGACTTGTGCTATTTGCGAAATATTTGATCTCATGCGCACCTAAAAAAAAAAACGAACCGCGGCTGACCGACCCATATAGGGCCCAACCGATCTTGGATATGTATAGCAAAAAAAATCAAAAAGGTCAGTATTGTCAAATTGTCATCAGCTTTGGGTTGGGTCATTTGACACCGACTTTGTAGGCTGTTGGAGTTTGAAGTCGATTTTTAGGGTTCCGTACCCAAAGGGTGAAAAACGAAACCCTATTAATATGCCTCCGATGTCCGTCCGTCCGTCTGTCTGTCACAGGGCTCTATATCTCTTCAACGGAAATAGGTAGAGATTTGAAATTTTCACAGAATGCGTGTTTCTGTGGCCGCTATCACAACAAATACTAAAAAGTTAAAATATATCTATATAAATTGGGATCTTCATACAAGTAACTGATTTTTTAGGGTTCTGAAGTCCACAAGGAACCCTTATAGTTTCGCCATGTCCGTCCGTCTGTCTGTCCGCACTATTGCTGGGAGATGCTTAGTTCCAGAAATCTGTAATTTGGCATGAATATACACATTAGTTACGCTGACAAAGTGGTACAATACAATTTTGAAATATATTTTTTTATAGGATACCTCCCCTACTCGTAAAGTGTGGATGTAATTTAAATGGGACCAATCCGGAGGTACCTTTTGATTAAAAAAAAATCGTCTAAATCGGTTCTCAATTGACGGAATAATCGCGGAACATACATACAAAAAAAAAACAGACGAATTGAGAACCTCCTCTTTTTTCGAAGTCGGTTAAAAAGAGTCCTCTTAATTGTGAGAGTGACACTGGCAATATAAAAATTGCAAGAAATACTGACTTTTGGAGGCATTTAAAAAAAGGTAATTAATACTAGTAGGTTCATGATGAGGGGAGGCCTGTACCCAGCAGTGGGACGTAAATAGGCTGTAGTAGTAGTAGGTAATACAAGTAGGTAGCTGAGTGAGCTCGGATTAAAAGATTTTTCCCATATGTATGAGAACCGTCAAGCGTGAAGCTTAGGCTTAATCAAGTAATTCCAAGTATTTTTTCCTAGTTTTGCGGTTACATCCTCCCTTGTAAAATCACAAGCATCTTACTGAAGAAAAACCGGACAGAGGACTACAATATCTTTTACGTCACACCAGGTCGAAAAGCGAGATTTACCGCCCTTGGGCGCTACGAAAAATCCCTCTTCACGGCCAGGTGGTGACGTAAAATCGTATACTAACCACGGGCGGTCGTAAAGAAATCCTCAGACCGCTAGATTATAGCCCTCGCCTCCGGCTCGGGCCTCAATTACCCGCGATCTGAGACTTTCTTTACTTGGCCGTAAAGTGGGATTTTCTGGGAGAGAAAATCTTACTTCTTGGCCAAGGCAAGACGTAAAACTTTTGACAAACCACGGGCGGTAATTCGTAAAGCCCCAGATCGCATATTTATGGCCCTCACCTTTGGTTCGGGCCACAGAAACCTGCGATCTGGGACATTTACGAATTCACCACCCTAGGTCTGTAATGTACTATCGTTGCAGGTAGGTAGATAGGTATGTATTTAATGTAAATGCGGTAAAAGCACAGTAAAAGGTTAGACTTTGATGTAAGTTAACCCTCAATTAACCTATATAAGAATTAACATGTTGTTAAATAATTACCCTTTAATGTCAAAAAGATAAAACGTGTTAATTGTGTTACCATATTTGCTTTTACAAAAGTCTACGTTATATTTTGTAGATAATTAAAATTATGTAAGGGAAGGCGGATGGTTTCGCTATAATTACATATATGTACTTGGTATTTAAATACAGGAACGTGAGCACAAGCAAGCCGTGAAGCCGTGGTGGCCTAGTGGTTCGACCTACCGCCTCTCATGCAGAGGGTCGTGGGTTCGATTCCGGCTCGCACCTCTAGTTTTATTTATTTGAATTTACCACTGAGCTTTACGGTAAAGGAAAACATCGGGAGGAAACCTGCACGCATCTGCAAAGTAATTCAAAGTGGTGTGTGAAATTCCCAATCCACACTGAGCCCGTGAGGGGACTAATTAGCCCAAACCCTCTCGTGATAAGAGGATGCCTGTGCCCAGCATTGGGACGCAAATAGGCTGTAGTAGTAGTAGTAGTAGTTACGCACAAGCAACGCTCACGTATTTGCACACTATCTTATATTAGTGTGCAGATTCGGCTCCTTTTTACCCGACTGCGCTAGAAGGGGGTTATGTTTTCACCCGACTGCGCCAGAAGGAGGGTTATGTTTTTCGTGTGTATGTATGTATGTATGCATATATGTATGTATGTATATTTCTTTAGCACGCTGTGTAGCCTAAATGGCTGGATGGATTTTAGCTTGCGATGTGTCGTTAGATTCGTCTTAATCGTGAGAGTGACACTGGGTATATCAAAATTGCAAAAAACAAATTGACTGACTTTTCGAGGCATTTTAAACGTTTCCAAAATTTTTTTTTTTCTAAGCCTATCGAGTGGGGTATTAAAATAAAGGGTCTAACGAACGGATTACAAAAAATATATAATGTGACATCAAAAGTTTGCTTGCAGTCGGGTGTATTACGTTTTCAAAAATCGAGTTATCTTGGCTCGTCGCGGGTGTGACATTTAGTCTACGAAATAGGATATTTTTTTCTTGCCTTAGAACAATAGGAGCGCAATCTTTATAGTTCCAAAGGTGGACACCAAATCGGGTAGCTTGGGGGCGCTGCGGTCGTCACTCCAGTCAAGCCACCTAGGCGGATAGTTTGCAGTAGCGCCTTCAGATGGTGCTGCTGAGGCGAAAGCGCAGTGAAAACGATTGTGAGGAAAGTGTGTTTTATTTTGTTGCTTATCAAATCCGCTGGACACGATTTCAACTGTTTCGCCATATAAGATTGCGCTCCTTACCAAGAGACATTCCACACTCCATACTTAGAACAGTCATTAATTCGTAATGATGTTTGTTACTATGTCTGCGTTATCAGATGGCTGTCTTCCCTGTTATCACGGGATCTCCGCCCACTCTTCACGGGGTCGTAGAAGGGCGTATCGTTGTACTAAACCTATAGGCTGTTATGCCCTTTCGCTGCTAAGGTCATAGCGTGGACGGAATGACGTTCGTTTATGGCTACGATAGTCATAGTACTTTGGGTTTCCAACTAACCTATCGCTTACCGTGTTTTCTTAGGGATATAATTAAAATTTTACAATAAGTACTTAATTTTTAATACAGGTGCTCAAAAAGTTAACATTTCGATACCTGTTTAACGTGCCAAAAGTTTGTCATTTCCGAACGAGCCTTTTTTGTTTTTGACAGCTAGTGAGCGTGCCTAAAGTTCTTCTTTAAGTATAGTTTTTGAGCTTCATCCTGTTCGTTTATTTCTTTATTCTTTTTTTTCGCAAATGTATTAAAAAAATCTTTTTATAAGTACACGTGCGAAATTGATAAAATGACAAACTTTTCGCACTTGCATCAAAATATACTATTTTGTACCATGTAAGTAGGTATACAAAAAAATCGCATTTTTAACTTGGATTTCTGAGCCTCACACAGAACACGGAAACAGCTGATAGGACTTACCATCACACCGCCACAGCTTTTATTACGTCCCATGGTTGGGCACAGGCCTCGCATAAAGAGAGGGTATAAGTAGTCCCAACGCGGCCCAGTTGGGGACTTAATAGAATAGAATAGAAGATAATTTATTTGAGTATAAGCTTACACAAAATACAACCTACAAGGAAGAAGAAATACAATGGCAGAGCTTATTTGCTAATTATATGCGAACACTCAGCGTTATGCCGGGCACTACTAGAGCATCCGACGCTGGTCTTCCGTGAACACCAGTAGGGAGCTTCACACACACACATCCTTGAATAACTTTGCAGATGCGTGCGGGTTCCTCACGATGTTGATTGATAACCAATGCCATTAAAAAAACCTTAAGTAATTACTTAATACAATAACTAAACTGCTCATTTAAAGCCAAAAAAAGTGAAAAGTGAAATCGACGTTTCCTTTTAATGTCAAGGTGCGGAGAGAGAATTTACATCGACACTCCGCCCTTTTTCCCACCCTCGTATCTAACACGATCATGTGATGGCAATTGAGCTTTTATGTCAATTGAAATAAAGGTGCTATTTGGAATTACTGTAAGCGTCAGATACGAGGTTTGGTAAGTTAAGTGACGATTTATTAGGGGGCCTACGCACTTTGTTTAATGACTTACGTGTGTGACGTTTTGATAAGGATAGCCTGGGGTTCGGTAATTCGTTTTTTAGTTAGCACTATAACCCGAGGGATTAGGATAAATTACCTCATTCTCATCTCATTTAAGTACCGGCGACCGAGCTCGCTCGGGTGGAAAATGCTTAATACCACCCGAACTTTTTTCAAAAAAAAAAAAAACAAAGAAAAGTATTGCAAAAAGATCATCATCATCATCATCATCATCATTTCAGCCGAAAGACGTCCACTGCTGGACATAGGCCTCCCCCAAGGCTCGCCACTCAGACCGGTCTTGTGCTACTTGCTTCCACCGGTTTCCCGCGACCTTCACGAGGTCGTCGCTCCATCTTGTTGGAGGCCTACCGACAGCTCGTCCCCCGGTTCGCGGACGCCACTCGAGAACTTTCCGGCCCCATCGGCCATCAGTCCTGCGAGCAAAAAAAAAAAGGTATAGGTATGACAGGCTTGAGAATCAGATTCGTATCTTCTGCCTGTAGGTAGGTAAAGTTTCTTCTTAGACACTATTTGCGTAAGTAAGTAAATAATTTAAATTTTCAAATTCAACTACTTCATAATTGAATTAATCATTTAACCAGGCAAACTATAGAGGGGAAAATGTATTGAATCACATTCCTAACTAAATTCAATTAAGTAGGTTTCCATTGCCGTTAAAGTCGTTGGGGTGGCGTTACATTATTATTTATTATGAGTAGCGGGAAACTTTATTAAATAGTTTGGGGAGGAGTTAGTTACCGATAGATATTGCATTCCCATTGTACGAGTAAAGAATCGTGATGATTTGACGATGGTAACCAAGTCAAGAATGAATTCATCACCATCATCGAGTAGGTAAACAATGAATTATTACTACCTACTACTACTACTATTACGACTTCAGCCTATTTGCGTCCTACTCTGGACACAGCCTCCTCTCATCACGAGAGGGTTTGGGCTATAGTCCCCACGCGGGCACAGTGCGGATTGGGGACTTCACACACATCTTTGAATTACTTCGCGTGCAGGTTGCCTCGCGATGTTTTCCTTTCCAAGCTCACTGGTAAATTCAAATTGAATTTCGCACATAAGTAAACTTCGTAGAAGTGCGAGCCGGAATCGAACGCCCGACTCTCTGCATGAGAGGCGATAGGTCGAACCCTAGGCCACTACGGCTTTACTTATTATTTAGCCTCATCCTGTCATCCGAAAGAAGACATAATAGGCTTCTCCCGAGGTTCGCTTCTAGTCTAAAGAACATAACAACAAAATACATATTATAGGTAGGTACCTGGGCGACCGAGATTGGCTGGGGTGAAAATAGCTAAAACCGAGTTTACTCAGGTATGAAACCTAGCTAGATCGATTCATCGCCCCCGTAAACCGCTATCTAGGCCAAATTTCGTCCAAATCGTTAGAGCCGTTTCTGAGATCGCTTGGATAAATAAATATACAGAAATAGCTTCTGCCCACGAATTCGTCCGCGTGGAATTCGGTTATAGCGTTCCCGCAGGAATTGAGCGTTAAACTATAACAAATTATATACGAAAACCTTCCTCTTGAATCACTCTATCTATAAAAAAACCGCATCCAAATCCGTTGCGTAGTTTTAAAGATCTAAGCATACAAAAGGACAGACAGACAGCAAAGCGACTTTGTTTTATATTATGTACTTATACTTGTATAGTGATACAAGATTACCGCGGTTAAAGTACTTATAAGGATATCTAGGAAAAAACCACATAGCCTAAAAACAACAGCTTCTGTCCGCCACTTCGCCCGCGTGGAATTGTTACCGCTCTCACAGGGAACTATGCGTTTTTCCGGGATAATAAGTTTCCGGGAGTCTCCTAGGATGCTTTTTATCCCGGAGCACGCATAACCGCAGGAACGCTCTCCGAATTCCACGCAGACGTCGTCGCGGGCAGAAGCTAGTTGTTGAAAATAAAATGATTTGTCAAGTACATGATGCAAATGATAGATTTTATTAGACAACTCTCAAAACTTATTTCAAGATTTTCTCTAGAGAATAAGTAAGTGGTTGATTTGATCCATGTCATCGAAGTGAATTTCGAAATTCCACAAGCGATTAAGGTTCTTCATCATCATCATCATTTCAGCCAAAAGACGTCCACTGCTGGACATAGGCCTCCCCCAAGGCTCGCCACTCAGACCGGTCCTGTGCTACTTGCTTCCACCGGTTTCCCGCGACCTTCACGAGGTCGTCGCTCCATCTTGTTGGAGGCCTACCGACAGCTCGTCTCCCGGTTCGCGGGCGCCACTCGAGAACTTTCCGGCCCCATCGGCCATCAGTCCTGCGAGCAATGTGCCCCGCCCACTGCCACTTAAGGCTCGCAATTCTTCGGGCTATGTCGGTGACCCTAGTTCTACTGCGGATATCCTCATTTCTGATTCTATCACGCAGAGAAACCCCGAGCATAGCCCTCTCCATTGCCCTCTGAGTGATTTTGAGCCTTCTTATGAGGCCCATCGTAAGCGCCCACGTCTCGGAACCATAAGTCATCACTGGCAACACACACTGGTCGAAGACTTTCGACTTGAGACACTGCGGTAATTTGGACGAAAAGACACTGCGAAGCTTCCCGAACGCTGCCCAGCCGAGTCGGATTCGACGATTGACCTCTTTCTCGAAGTTGGACCTACCTAACTGGACTGTTTGTCCCAGGTATACATAGTGGTCAACAAGTTCGAGCGCAGAGCCTCCGATTATTACGGGAGTTGGTACAACATGGACATTAGACATGATTTTCGTCTTGTCCATGTTCATTTTAAGACCAACTCGATCGGAAACTCTGCTGAGGTCAGCGAGCATAGTACTGAGGTCTTCCATGGTCTCAGCCATGACTACAATATCGTCGGCAAACCGAAGGTGAGAGATGTACTCGCCATTAACATTGATGCCTCGACCTTTCCAGTCCAGCACCTTAAAAGCATCTTCCAATGCAGCGGCGAACAGCTTCGGAGAGATCACGTCTCCTTGTCTGACTCCCCGCTGCAGTGGAATAGGCTTCGTGGGCTGGTCCTGTAGTCGGACGGACATGGTGGCGTTTTCGTACAAACACTTCAACACTTCAATGTACCGGTAGTCAACTTGGCACCTCTGGAGAGACTGCAGCACAGCCCAAGTCTCGATCGAATCGAAGGCTTTCTCGTAGTCCACAAATGCAAGGCAAAGGGGGAGGTTATACTCTTCAGTCTTCTGTATTACCTGCCGCAACGCATGTATGTGGTCTACGGTACTATAGCCCTTTCGGAAACCGGCTTGTTCGGGAGGCTGGAATTCGTCAAACCTGCGCGCGAGACGGTTCGTAATGACTCTCGAAAACAGCTTGTAGACATGACTCAGAAGTGAGATGGGTCTATAATTCTTCAGCAAGGTGTTATCACCTTTTTTGAAGAAGAGCACCACCACACTTCTGTTCCATGCTTGCGGCGTTCTCCCTTCATGGATGACGGAATTAAACAGCGTCTGAAGGGCCTTAAGGACTGGTTTACCACCCGCCTTCAGGAGTTCAGCTGTAATTCCGTCATCACCGGGGGCTTTGCCGTTCTTAAGCTGTTTGAGAGCCATACTAATCTCGTACAGGCTGACGTCCGGGATATCTTCGGTATAGTGTCGGGTTAATCTAGCTCTAGGGTCTTTAGCTGGATCAGCGACGGGTGTTCGGGTTGTCGTGTAAAGCTGCCCATAGAACTTCTCGACTTCTCCCAACAGCTCGGGTTTGGATGAAACGATCCTGCCGTCTTCGGTCTTCAGCTTTGTCAATTGGCTTTGGCCAATAGACAAATCTTTGGCAAATACCTTCGAACCTCTGTTACGCTCAATAGCCTTTTCAATACTGTTGGTATTGAATCGGCGTACATCACGCTTCAGAGATTTCGAGATCTGCCCATTGAGCTGCCGATATTGACAAGCGTCACCTGCAGACTGCAGAATCATTTCACGTCTCACCTCCATGAGCTTTAGGGTTGAGTCTGAGATTTTCTTGGTTCTTGTACGGCGGGTCTTGAAGAACTTGGACCCCACCGTATGAACAGCTTCTACAAACCCGTCGTTGTAATCGTCCACGTCACTATCTAGGCATTCGAACCGGTTTTGAAGTTCGAGCTGAAAGCTCTCGGGGTTTTGGAGCTGGGCCGATGCCGGGCGGAGCGTAGACTTTATCAGTCGTGTTCTCTCAAGCTTAAATTGAATATTCAGTGTGCCTCGTACCAAACGGTGATCGCTCCCAGTTTTAATTGCATTGATCACAGAGACATCACTGAATATTTGCTTCTTCGTCGACATGATAAAGTCAATCTCATTCCTCGTTGCACCGTCAGGGCTCATCCAGGTCCACTTCCCGTGCTCACGTTTCTTGAAGAAGGAGTTCATCATATAGAGTCCCTCCTTCTCCATAAAACCGGCCAGTAGGTGGCCCCTGTGATTTCTGCGCCCTACTCCAAATTGCCCCACTCTCAGCTCATCACCGTCTCGTTTGCCCAGTTTAGCGTTGAAGTCCCCCATAACAACTGTGAAGTGAGTTTTGGAGCTATGCATGGCTCTGGAGATATCCTCATACATAGCCTCCACCTCATCGTCGGAGTGCGTCGAGGTCGGAGCGTATACCTGTATAACCTTCAACGAATATCGTTGGGTTATTCTGAGTACAAGGCACGCTACCCTGGTCGACACACTCTCGATCTTCACCACGTTGTTTACGAGGGACTTGTGGACGATAAACCCGACACCGCCCTGGGACTGTTGGTCGCCCTCCCGGAAATAGAACAGGTTACCGGACTTCAGGGTTATCATGTCCTCCCCCTCTCTACGGACTTCTGATAACCCTACGATTCCCCAACGTAACCTGCTCAATTCTTCCTCCAGTTCTAGTATCCTTTCGTCAGTCCGCAGCGTACGGCAGTTGTAGGTTGCCAGGGCCAGGGGTCGTCGATTTTGGTAGCCGGGTTTCTGCCGGGGATTAACTCTAGCACCCCCTGCCCCGCCGTTACCATGGCCGCTACCGGAGCCAGGAATAGCGGGGCCGCCGGGGACTGGGGGTCTGTGTTTCTTTTGTGGCCTCATGTGTCCAATTTTATCCCTTGGGGGGGATTGCCATAGTCGCCACGCTTGGCAGGCGGGTTGGCGACCGCAGTTAGATTTGCGTAGTACGCGGAGGACGCTGCTGCCCGTCCTCCGGTTTATCCCTTATTCGCCTCATACGAAACCCACGGGAGGAGATGGGGTGGTGCAATTCTGACCCGGCACCACACGGGGGGGGGGTATTAAGGTTCTTACTCAATCTCAATTCATTTATTGCGTAAATGCATTTGAAAATTGTCTGAGCATTTTCATCGTCTTACCTTGGATGAATTTACCAAGAACTCTAAAGTAAAGCTCTACTTGAAAAGTTAACCCTAATTTTGATTAATTTGGTAAAATTAGAACTTCGGGTTTCGTCATTGTTGAACCCTCTTATAAGTCAGAACCATAAATTGGTATTTAGCTTACTTGTAAGACGTTTGGTATTGATAATTAATTAAAATAGTGGCTCGGGGAGATTCTAAGGGTGCTAAAATAAGATCATTGCTAATTTACCAAACTTAAATACTTACTACTCGCAAATTCTAAGCTGCCTGCGAAAACTACGAAATCATCCATCACCATAAGAAGTTAAAGATCAACTTTATTTTGGGTAGGTATAATCCTGAGTCCATCCATATTTCTGAAAGAAAATTGCCATCTATTTTTGTGAATTAAAATTGATATTAAGTACTTATACTACAGTATAATATTTTGCCCTCGAGATTCGCAGACGGATTACGTATGGAAAAACCCTTTCATCTTATCAACTGAGAATGATTTAAAAAAGGGTCACTATCTCCCAGTGGATTCCTGAATGTTTGCTTTTTCATAAAAATGCCCTATGTTTAGGCAGCCCTTGTCCAGCAGTGGACGTGTTTTAGCTAAAAATAATTAGTATATGGTATAAGAAAAAATAAACTAAGTAGGTTAATACTTACCCCGACAAACAATGTTACAGTAACCGGTCATAAAAGAGTTGAGTTTTTTTTAATAATAAGCTCAAATCACAAGACTTTATCTTCGTACAAAATTTCATCCAAATCTCTGCAGTGATTGGAGCGTGAAGAATAACAAACAGACAGTGAGAGATGGCAGAACGCGCAAAATGGGCAATGACTGCCTTGGGCAATATCAACGCCACTATAGCGTCCCAGCGGTACAGAATATTTAATAGTACGTACTACTTACATACAGAATGGCCAAGGAATTACCCTACTACACTAATATTACAACAGCCTATTTACGGCCCACTGCTGGGCACAGGCCTCCTCTCATCACGAGAGGGTTGGGCTATAGTCCCCACGCGGGCCCAGTGCGGATTGGGGACTTCACACACATCCTTGAATTACTTCGCATATGCGTGCAGGTTTCCTCACGATATTTTCCTTCACCGAAAAGCTCAGTGGTAAATTCAAATTGAATTTCGCACATAAATAATTTCAGAGGTGTGAGCCGGATTGGAACCCGCGACCCTCTGCATGAGAGGTGGCAGGTCAAACCACTAGCCCACCACGCACGGCTTTAACGGAATAGGGATGACGACAACTTTTTTTTCCTTAGCCTATCAGGAAGATTATTGAAAAGTATTGGACACGTATTTTTTCCTTTTTCACGTAATCCAACTTCTACGGAGATTATTGAGTTGAAATGTCGCGTGACGTCACGGTTAGGTACGATTTATACCTAACGGTGACGTAGTTACCCCCCACTCTCCAATTTTAATGCGTTTTAACTTAGTCATTCTTTGTTAATTTGATAAAACAAAAAATACGTGTCTAATATTTTTTTATTACCTGACTGACGGACTAATCAGAATTTCGATTTCTTCACCCTGTCGTCATCCCTATTACCCACCTGAATCTAATCGTTGGCCCGTGTAGTGCTACACACACATTTACAAGTGTACAGACGTTCTCACACGCAATCATTGACACTTCATTCGAATTATGTTCGAAATCGTGCCTTTATAGGCCGTGTGCTAGCGGTGACCCTCGTTGCTGTCAAGACGGCTTCATCGATTGACAGTATTTATATTACACGTGATATGACAGTGAGAATCTCACGCTTGATTTGTTCCAGAATGATCTACCAGCTCAGCACTTTGTGGCTACTTCTAACAGCGGCGGCTGCGAGGGAGCAGTACAATGAGGTTCCGGATGTCGGGAACGAGGTCCTCTCCCAGGTAAAGGCTGACATGAGGTGCAGAAGGTGCCATCTGTCCGTCTTTAGCAGGACATGTTTGGCATTTTAATCGACTTCGAAAAAAGGAGGTTCTCATTTCGTCTGTATGTTTCTTTTTATATTTTTTTAACGTATGTTTCGCGACTACTCCGTCAATTGTGAACCGATTTCGATGATTATTTTTTTAATCCAAAGGTGGTACGTCCGGTTTGATCCCATTTTAATTTGGTTCAGTTCTGATGACGGGATCCATGAGAAAATGATTTTGGCATCAATGTCAAAGACTACAGTGAAACTTACGTCCCATATCGTAGGTACCATGTTTGGAAAACGTAAACGAAGAAAAAGCCGACTTCAAACTCCGACAGCCTACAAAGTCGGTGTCAAGTGAAGCAACCCAAAGCTGATGACAATCTTTATACCTACTTAGTGAACTTAATTGTCACCGACTTGAAACTTGAAACCGACGGCTGTCGGAGTTTGAAGTCGGTTTTTCTTTCATTTTTTTTACGATTTGTTAGTCTATAAGGAACCCATATAGTTTCGCCATGTCTGTCCGTATGTCCGCAGCGTAGCTCGGATATTCTTAGTTCCAGAAAGCTGTAATTTTGCATGTATAAACATATTATACGCCGACAAAGTGAAAAAAAAAAAACGAAAAATATTGTATCTCGTAAGTCACGTATTTGCACGAATATACCTTACCATGTTTCAAGGAAGTCGGTTTCTGTAACCAGGGAATATGATATGATAAAAAAATTACTTACCCCCCTGAAAAGACAAGACAATATCTTAAGAAGTAATGTGTCTAAGTGGATGATACATTAAGCACTTATCTGCTTATGTTTTTGTATATCCCAAGTGCCTTGAATTAGGGCGAACGTCCGGGAAAGTAAAATATAACTTAAGTAAGTAAGTAGTCATAATTCAATGCAAAAAAGGTACCTACCTATGATCTTCGTATAAGCAAGCAATTTAACTCCATAAGAGCTATATAAATAAGTAGAAAGATTTTAAAAACCTTGGAAAGAAAATGCCGATCTGATGTCCTTTTTTACCGTGTAAATTATATGGCATGTCTGCTTATAATGAGCGTCAACAAACTGGTTACAGTTTGGCGGCATGATAAATTTAAGGAAAAAGTGTGATGTAGTTTTTTGAAAAAATAAAATAAAGAAATACCTTTTATTAACCGCTGAACCGAATTTTTCAAAACAAAGCTAAAAACATTCTCGACTGCCCTATTGGTTCATCTCTATTGTGGAGTCAAAGATACCCAAACAGTGCATGCAGTCAAGTCTTAAATAGTTATCGTTATCTCCCTATTCCCTATAGGATCGCTCACGCGTCAAGTTGAACTTTAAATATAGCTGCTTAAAGTTCCCTTTTTTAAGGCTTCGAATCAGGTTTATAGGTCACGAAGTGATCCTATAGAGAAGGGAATAGGAATCTCTCTTTTGCGTCTCGGACAAACCTAACGAGACGTCAAAAGTGACTGCCAAGTGAGTCACTAGATCCCAAAGTCCAAACGTCGTTCGGCGCGTAAAGTGAAATAGCTGAGTTATGTGCTGAAAATAGCTGCGAATACTTTGTGGGTTTATTCAATTAAATGGCACACAAGGGAGTTAAGACAATAAATTGTTTGTTTAATCAACTAATCCAGTAAACCAATCTAGGAAAATTAAGGCTATTTTTTACATAGTGTGACGTGGGAAGCATTTCAGCACGAAACACTTTTCGACACTCTGTAGCATTGACCTGTAATAAGTAATCTAATAACATATGGACGAACAGTGCCTAACAGAACATGTCAAAATATATGGAGCAAACTGACATTAGAAAATACGTTCCAATATGCTAATAACGCCTCTTTATAACGATGGCCAAACGGGTGCCCGAGTAGTTCGGGCACCCGTTTTGACGGGGGCATTTTTCTCCGGCTGATTGTGAATCCTTACTTATAATAGATAAATAAATAAATAAATATCTTGGGACATTTCACACATATTGACCTAGCCCCAAACTAAGCAAAGCTTGTACTATGGATGCTAGACAACGTTATAAATACTTATATAGAGAAATATATACATATATAAATACCAACATCCATGACTCGAGTACAAACATTCGTGTTCATCACACAAAGTTTGCCCCGAGCGACTCGAACCCGCGACCATCGGAACAGAAGGCAGGGTCACTACCAACTGGACCAATCCGGCCGTCAAAGATCAATGCTCTATTAGTAGATTGTTAACCGAGGGCTGAAAGGTACCCATTTCTGACGAGTCAGTTTGGCGCTCGAACGGTAGTGAGAGCGCTAAATAGTACGAGTCAGAAATAAATGGGTTCCTTTCACCCGAGCGTAAACACTCTACTTTTCGTTTCGAATATGAGGAAAGTAAAGAAAATAATGTGCGCTACTTACCTACTAAAAAAATACATATTCTAAACCTGCGGTATCACATTTTCCATAGCTGTACAGTTAATTTCATTTCTCGATCATTATAAATAGTCATATTTGCTCTAATATATGTAACTATATTTAGTTCACAACACAGAACACACATTACCTAAAGACTAATCACATATTGTGAAGTAAGTTTAGTTTGCCGCCATTTTGTTCATTTGACAAAATCCGTCTGCATGTCAAGTCGGAGCGCCCGGGTATTAAGGCAGTGTTCCGAATCGCGCTCAGAGCGCGCACTGCACCTTGCATCATGCAAATTGATCATTGACAAGATCGATAAGATAAATAGATGGATATATAAAACATTTATTTATATCAAACAGAAAAACACATTTGAATATAAATTATTTGTCAAATTAAGTAAGTTTTCATATTAAATATAACCATTTTCGTTATAAGAAATGAAATTAATATAGTAAGTACATAATGATTTCTTGGCTGTATTCGTTGTTCCATTGCCGAATATTTTCGCCAAATATTTTGCCAACAAAAAAAATCAATTTCCCCAAGATTCTCTGTTTGAAACTGAGCGAGAGAAAATATAATATGAATAAACCGACTTGATATTGATATTTAGGCATTTAGGATTGTCATAAAATATGAATTATTTGTCAAGTTAAGTAAGTTCTCATTTTATATACCTATTTTTTTATTAGAAATGAAAAATAATATTATAATTCATGATTTCTTGGCTGTATTCGTTGTTCCTTTGCCCGTTTTTTTGCCAACTATATTGCCAAAAAAAATCTCAATTCCCCAAGATTGTTTCATTTGAAACTGAGCGAGAGACATGTATTCGTCCTGTTTTGGCGTATGACTTTGTATATGAGTTTAAAAGAGACGGAGATATGAATGTCAAATCCTCCAATTACTTTACGACCCTAGGGTCGCCATGCATCACTTTCAACCCGCTACGCAGATGAACAATGATAAACTTTCAGAGTATGAGAAATGAAAAGGTATATTATTGGTCATGACAATGACAGCCTATAGTGTAGTAATTTCTTTAAACTCCTACCTACTTAATCAAGTAGAAAGCTTCTTTTCCCGTATTGTTATTATTTTAATTAATTAAAAAAACGTCTGACCCGCATCGGTTACGTAAATAGTTACTTAATTTTTCGTTTCTCTAGCTTAAGACCTTTCGTTTTTTAGAGGCACGTAATAAAATTAATGGATTAGGCAGTTTTCTGCGAATCCCTTTGTAATACAGTTGAGGTCAAATCATTGTGGGTACCACGATACTAATTTATTTACTCTACGGAACCCTAAAAAGCGTGTCTGTTGGCAGGACAGTGAGGTAGACGCCGTGGCCGTGGAACCCAGGGCCGAGGAGGCTCGGCCTCAAGACCTGCTGCTCTTCCAGCTCATCAGGGCCCGGCTGCGGGAAGACCTGGAGGCTAGGCGCAGGTGAGCTTCAGACATGGGGGTAATCCATACTGATATTAATTCCTATGGCCAGCAGTGGGTGGACATCTTTCGGCTGGCATGAGGATCATCATAAATGCGAAAGTAACTCTGGGTCTATATTCGAAGTCTTAAAATAGGGATCTCCCTGTTCCCTATAGGATCGCTCATGCGTCGCGTGAGCTTTAAGCAGATTTAAAGTATTATATTTAAAGTTCAATTTGACGCGTGAGCGATCCTATAGGGAACAGGGAGACTCCATTTAAGACTTCGAATATAGCCCCTGTCTGTGTTTCTTTCTGTTACTCTCTGTCTATAACTGCTGGACCGATTATATAAAATTGATATGGAAATGGTTCGAGTCCCGTGGAAGGACATTTTTATCCCGGAAAGCGCATAAGTAGGCAGTTCCACGCGGGAACGCCGGAACTGAATTACACGCGAACTATTTTCTTTAATGTATAGTCAAACGAGCACACAGGCCACCGAATTGTAAGCGATCACTGCGGCCCATGGACACCGAAATCTTATGATTTCATATTAAGAAACTATAAGATCTCGAATGCATTGCCTAACCCGAGGCTCAAGCAAGACGGAATGCCTCTGTGCCAGTAATACACCGGTTGCCTTAACCCCTTACCGGAACACAACAGTGTGAGCGCTGCTGTTTGACGGCAGGTTAGCAGTTAAGACGGTCGTACAAACCCGGACGGACCTAGCACCAGGTCCTACCACTACCACATCTATCGCGGCCGTTAGTATTTTATATTGGCGTTCATTCTAATTATATTATAGGCTTCTTTGCAGATTACACAAGGAGCAAGCAGAGTTCGAGGATATGGAGAACAGCGTGATGAAGAGAGTGGCTCCTGAGCGCAACGTCCGGCCGCAGCGGTGGTGGAAGACTAAGAAAGGGCGTGGAGTCGGTATGAGACTTTTTAGAGGATAATGTTTATTGAACTCAAATATCATAGCGCCAGTACCGGCGGACCAATCGCGTGAGCGTTAATCGAACGTGTCGGATAAATTACGAAAGTCGAACGATTCGTAGGTACCACAAAAAATCTTGTATTTTCGGATAGTCGATGAAAAACGAAGACGGCGGTAATGTCATATTTACTTCCGCGGCTAAACACCCCGCAATACCGACGAAAACACGTTAATTAAAAACCAATAATTTAACCATTTATACCAGGCAAATTTTTGCGCAGCTAATCATCATCGAGTAGCCATTCACCTTGCCATACTTTTCCGACGGAGCCATACCGCTCCAAATGAGTAAGTATTTTTTATATATTTTGCTCTCACGCGATTGGGCCGCGGGTGCTGGCGCTATGGCCATGATTTTCCTTTTCGTCATTACGTAATTATACCCCTGTGTAGAGTCGCCAGCCTGGTACAAATGGTTCGAAATTCTCTGTCAGTATCACCCGGTCTATCGGGCCACCTATCTACCAGGGGCTATATTTGAAGACCAGCAGTGGGTTGACGTCTTTCGGCTGACATGTTGACCATTATAAATGCGCAAGTAACTCTGGGTCTATATTTGAAGTCTTAACTATTTTAAGATCTCTATAGATCTCCCTGTTCCCTATGGGATCGTTCACGCGTCGCGTGAACTATAAGCTGCTAGATTTAAAGTGAATATAGCCCCTGTGCTTACTAATTCCCAGACGTAACTATATAATGTGCTTGGTCCATCCTGAATTTGCATGTCACAGTAAATGAATGAACATGTCGCGTCACGCCTATTCTAAGTGTTAAGACAAACGACTTAGGTACTTTATATACTAGTATCTTGAAATTTACATAGCTATCCTTATTTGGTTTTGTTGAAATATAGAACGCAAACATTAAACGAACGCCTGGAAATATTAGCGAGCAATGTTGATGTCTGAAATTATTTACTCTCGAGTTGTCCAAGGCGCACTCTCTCCCATATACACGTCATACTGTGTAGTCACGCCAGTGTTTTGTAATATTTCTTTATATTAAAACTATCCTTTATTCAAGTAAAAGCGCGTATTATTTCATCAGGTTATGGGCCCAGCACGCTCAGTGGCGGACTAAGGGGGGGGGGGGGGGGCGGTGGGGGCGGTCCGCCCCGGGCCCCCGATCCTAGGGGGCCCCCAAATCACCAAATAATATAGTACCTACTTAAGGCAAAAAAAAACTTGGAAAAATTGTTTCGACCAGGCAGCGGCATAACTGTACCACCTCACGCTCGAGGCCCCGAGGCAAATCTTAAATTTACAAAATTGCACAACTGAAATTTTTGGATTTTCCTTTCTTTCCTCGTGGCCTCTTGGCCCGGGGCCCCCTCAGCTCAGGTAGTGAGTTAGGGAATTTTGCCCGTTCTGCCACGCGCCACTGCCACCCTATTGTTACGCCAATGTTCTGGTTTCGACCTCGATGAGAGGGCCCCCATAGTCTATTTCATAGATACTTAGTTATCAATGGTAAAACATCCCAACATTTCCACGTCTAAGGTCCAAGCACTTGATGTCCAACGCTCGCGGTACCGTGTTAAGCACATATTATGGACTCCGTGGGAATATAATGATAATACCTAACTTAATCCAGTAACAGTACATCAGCATGTGGGTCAAATCCGGTAGTTCTGATTTTTTGCAGACTTGTTTATGATGTTGGCCTAATGTATAATCCAAGTTGGTGACCTTGAGCGCTGAACGTAACTTAGTCAAAAATTTAAAAAAACATCGATAATTTTGACCCTAATGAACTAGTTTTTGATACTACCTTTTCAGGACGTTTTTAAAGAAGACTTTTAAACTTCAGCCCACTACTTCGTCGCGTGGAATTCGGTTATAGCGCTCCTGAGGGAACTATGTGTTTTTCCGGGTTAAAAAGTAGCCTAAAGGACTAGTTTTTGATACTATCTTTTCCGGAAGTTTTTAAAGAAGACTAAATTTGATATAATATGAGACTAGAACCGTCTCTGTGTACCCAATATTTTCTGAGATAAAGCTTTTCAGACTTCATAATTTTTCAGAACTTCGCAATATTTTAGAACATCACTATCGGGATGTTTTTCTTAAGAGAGGATCGTCTAAAATTCCAACGGGAACGGGAAAAACGGGAGTTTGAATGTTGATGATTATGCGCATACGAAATCGCCTTCAAAAGCTAGTAGGATATAAAAATGCTACAGGTGACTCCAATTCATGACCCCACACGCTCGTGCTCAACACTAGCACAATTCGACGGAGGTAATTGGAAACACATGCTGCTACAGCTGTTCGAGTGACTTCTAAAATATTACAAAGTTCTGAAAAATTATGAATTCCGGAAAGTTTATCTCAGAAAATATTGGGTACACAGAGACGGTTCTAGTCTCATATCTTAGAAAATTTAGTCTTCTTTAAAAACGTTCCGAGAAGGTAGTATCAAAAACTAGTCATTTGGGATCAAAATCGCCAAAATCTGAAAAGCAGCCGAAATTTTCTCTTGTTTTTTTTATTTTTGACAAAGTTGCGTTAAGCGCTCGAGGTCACAAACTTGAATTATACATTATACCAACAACATAAACAAGCCTGCAAAAAATCAGAACTACCGGATTTTGCGCTTACTACTCCATACTTTCAAACGACAAGGTTACTGGATCATTCTCCGAAACTAAAACTATGTCTCCATACCGGATTTCATCTAAATCGATCCAGCGGTTGAAGTGTGAAGAAGTAACAGACAGAGTTACTTTCACATTTATAATATTAGAAAATAGACTAGTTTATGTCCACGACTGTGCGCGTAGGATTCGGTTGTAGCGCTCGCGTTCCCGCGGAAACTAGATACGTTTTTTGGGATAAAAATTAGGCTATGCCTATGTCCTTCATCGGGAATAGAATTATCTCCATCCATACCAAATTTCATCTAAATTGGTGAAGCGATTTGAGCGTGAAGACGCAACAGAGAGTCAAAGTTACTTTCACTTCGCGTTTATAATATTAAGTATGGATGTATAAATGCAAACGACCACACAGGCCACACGGGCGGATCCAGGGGGGCTCATGGGGGTCATGACCCCCCCCCCCCTCGGCAGGACTAGGTCTACTGTTATTATGTGTTTTTAAGCCCTGACGTGAAAAAGGGGGAAAGCTTGATCCGCCTTTGACAGGCCACCTGATGGTAAGCGAACAAATTTCAACTAAATGTGTTACGTAGTCAGTGCACGGGAGCCTAACATACACCATCAACACATCTACACAGGCAAGGAGGGGGGCCCCATTTCGATTTTCCGCCCCGGGCCCCCGACAGGCTTAGTCCGCCACTGAGCACGCTTCCACTGCGCCTATCATTTTGGTAGGTATTATTTACATAGACACATAGTAATGGTCGGTTTTAGTAGGTAGCCATGGAAAGATATATAATTTGTCGTTTAGGTATAACCGCAATATTTACTACTACTACTACTAAAACAGCCTATTTGCCTACCACTGCTGAGCACAGGCCTCCTCTCTTCGCGAGAGGGTTTGGGCTGTACTCTCCACGCGGGCCCAGCGCGTGTTGGGGACTACACGCACATCTTTGAATTACTTCGCAGGTGCGTGCAGGTTTCCTCACGATGTTTTCCTTCACCGAAAAGCTCAGTGGTAAATTCAAATTGAATTTCGCACATAAGTAAACTTAGAGGTGCGAGCCGGAATCGAACCCCCGACCCTCTGGCGGTAAGTCGAACCACTAGGCCACCACGGTTTACACACCGGAGTCCGGACGTATATTTGATGAAGTCACAGTTTGGAATTTTTGGGGAAATCACACGTTATTTATTACGTAAAATAACTAGTTATAGAAACTTAGCAAGAATTACTCAAGATACTTACTAATAGTATGGGGTCTTCTCCTTCTTCTTCTTTTCGTTCCTGAAACTAAGTAGGGATGTGAAAACTCGTTTTCCTCTTTTTACACTTCATTGTTATTCGTGAAGCCTCAGCAACAGCGAACATTTGGGATTTCCCTATTTTGGGACATTGGCTTTTCCTATCCTCTTTTCATCAATCAATAGAAAACTTATAAGGTACCTACTTGCTTTTTAAGGTACATATATTTATATTTGCTTTATACAGGGTCAAGCAAAACGTTGTGATGATATTTTACCCACAGAATCAGCTATCGATTCTAAGCATATTTTATAGGATACTAATTTTTTCGAGTTGGTAAAAATAGTTACACATTACACACCTAGGGCGGTCAAGTAAAGAAAGTCTCAGATCGCGGGTAATTGATAATATATAATAATATAATCTAGCGGTCTGAGGATTTCTTTACGACCGCCCGTGGTTAGTATACGATTTTACGTCACCACCTGGCCGTGAAGAGGGATTTTTCGTAGCGCCCAAGGGCGGTAAATCCAGCTTTTTTGGCTTGGTGTGACGTAATAGTACATTACCGCCCGTGGTTTGTCAAAAGTTTTACGTCTTGCCTTGGCCAAGAAGTGAGATTTTCTCTCCGCGTAGCGGGCAGAAAATCCCACTTTATGGCCAAGGCTGATGTAATAGTACATTACAGACCTAGGGCGGTGAATTCGTAAATGTCCCAGATCGCAGGTTTCTGTGGCCCGAACCGAAGGTGAGGGCCATAAATATGCGATCTGGGGCTTTACGAATTACCGCCCGTGGTTTGTCAAAAGTTTTACATCTTGCCTTGGCCAAGAAGTGGGATTTTCTCTCCGCATAGCGGGCAGAAAATCCCACTTTACGGCCAAGGGTGATGTAAAATTATTTTGTATGGGATTCAGGCGTCGCTTACACCACCAATCCCATACATTTTTTTTTAAATTAAAAACCTATAAAATGTACTTAGAAACGATAGGTAGCCAATTCTGTGGGTCAAATATAGTTACGTTTTGCTTGACCCTGTATTTATATTTACTTTTTCAGGTACGCAAATGTGCTACTTCAAGCTATGCGCTTTCCGGAACCCAGTTTGAGCTATCAGCATTCCCAACCGAGGACATAATATCGCGAACATATTCTATTTAATGTATATTTAAAAGCATTGTCAATATTTGCACTCAAACGGAAACCTTTAGCACTTAACAAAACTACAAAAAAAACGTTGCGTTTGTTATTTTCGAACGTAACAATCCAAAGACTTCGCCAGTCCATCCATGAAAAGATAAATAAAATAAGTCCTTTTAATCAATTATTCACAATACCTACTTATTAAAACATACTTTTAAATAGTTTACAAAATATGACATGAAATTTTCAACATATTTTCATATTCATTCATTTGTATACTAAATATGTATAATATATGTAGGTATCTTAGGTAGATACTCATGCATATTCCTACATGTAAGTAATAAGTAAATGAGGTGTGGATCTCGACTTCTGATCAATTACATACTTAGGTAGATATATAATAGCTATGGATAGTTCCTGGTCTAGTCGTAGATAGTTACAAATTCAAATAGGTACATCACTATACTTTTACCTTTATAATAAAAAATCAACAGTCACTTCTAAAACAAGTGCTTGGGCTATTTCGAAGTCTTAAAATAGGGATCTCTGTTCCCGTCGTGTGAACTTTAAGCAGCCAGATTTAAAGTTCAACTTGACTCGTGAGCGATCCTATAGGGAACAGGGAGATCCCTATTTAAGACTTCGCCCCTGATTGTAGATAATATTATAATTATTTCAGCGTTAATGTTGTGTTTAAATCTTATAAAAATTTATCCATACACAAATCGTGTAATTCTTGTTTGTGAATAAAGCGTGAACAAGCCGCCGTTGTTTTTTTACACCCCTTAGATAAAAAAGAAAGCATATCTACCTAATAGAGTTGGTCAGAACATTGAATGAGTTTGCCATAGATCACTTCTGCTGTGGTATTGCGTTTGGCCATTGGTTTGTGGTCCCAGGACAACCAGAATGTTTTTATGTATGAAAAGGAACCAACCTTACTTATGTAGGTACGCCGCCTGTCATCAAAGTGTTGTTTTTTTTATACCTATGATATAGGCAAACGAGCGCACAGCCCACCTGATGGTAAGTGGTCACTGCGGCCCATGGACACCGAAATCCTATGATCCCCCATTAAGAGAGCATAAGATCTCGAATGCGTTGCCTACCCTGAGGCCTAAGATGGAATGCCTCTGTGCCAGAAATTTCACAGGCTGCCTTAACCCCCTACCGGAACAGCAAGCACTGCTATTTGGCGGCAGGTTAGTGGGGAAAGACGGCGGTACCACCCCGGACGGACCTAGCACCAGGCCCTAACACTAACAAATAGATAGTTGTACCAGTAGAAATAGGAAAAAAACGATATATTTTCCTTAAATATTTCAACTCTCCTCGCTTTATCTTGTCACGTCAGCGCCCAACGCACGACATCACCCGCGTCGCTTGGGAATTCTCATTCTCATCCCCGTATACGAATTTTGTAAAATACTTACATGTATCATTTATTTGTCTACGCATGTATACTCTATTCGTGCTTCCCAACACGTCCCAAGGACCAATAAGCCAAATTACAGCTCTCTAATCTCTAAGACCAGTGAAAAATCTAAGGAATAAATTACTTACAGTTAACTAAGTCGTTTCACGAATCGACTAAAAAAAAAAAACATTTATTGCCACACACCACGATGGAGAAAAAAAAATACAACATGAATTTAGGTTTAGGAAAACATTACAGGTTTCTTAAATTAAACAAAATTACTTAAATTTATAAAAGGTTACATAATATATAGGTAAAGTGTGGCAAAAGGCTTAGGCTCAGTGTGTGCTGCGGTCACGTGACCCAGCGCTGGTTTACAGCTGACGTGCAAGTCCGGTAGGTATAAGTACATATAAGTATCGAAAAATCGAATTAAAGATTTGACCGATACGCCCGCTGACCTACAAAACACGCTGTCCACCTGTTGTTTTCCGGGGAATAGTAATTGTATGACGTCCAGCCTGTCACTTTACTGAGCTGATATTATATTACTGAGGTAATATACTATTACTGTGTAGCAAAACTTGGGTTTTATGCTCATTACGCAAACAGACAACGAGCTGTCGAATCAATTTCATAACCTTTGTCCGTTTTATACCTACTTAACAGCCGATAGGCTTCTCTAGAACAGGTACAGGTAGGTAGTTATCTCCCGAGGTCCCTGTCTGCGCCCCTTGCGTCCTCCGGATACCCGCGACCAAAGTAATACGTATTACTCATTGATCTATTATCTATTATCTTATTACCTATTATTATTATAGGTCAATGGTATTACTCTCTAACGATAGGCCTCGCGACCACCCCGCGCGACAATCGGTTTCTTGGTCGTTCCGTTTGTCACTTGTCTGTCACCCATCGCTGCAATAGCAAAGTCAATAACGAAACGGTGGTTTCGGAATTAGAAATATCCTTTGTTTCCAAAGTTTTAATCTGGCAGAGTTGTAGACGAAAAGTGGTAGAGACGTTACTTATATTTTGAAAACCAGTAGATATAAGGTAGGTTCGAGCCAAAAAAAAACTTGGTAAATTATGCTGCTTCGAACTATTTTAAACCGTCAAAATCCAAAGTTTTTCACAACTAAGAAGGCGTGTAAATTTAGCAATAATAGTCTGCATCAGCCAACGGCTCAAGTAGTTCGCCGCGCCTCTTCTAAGTTGTGTCTTACTATTCCAATTTGGTAAGTATACTTTTTAAATTTCCCGCGGTTTTAAACTGCCTCAACACTAAAACGTCATGAACTGTTGAACATCATGGCCATAAACGTCAGTAACGTGGAATTAAAAAACAAAGTTATTTCGTTGTATTTTATTTTTATATTCTTATACTTTTTTATTATAATCCACATAGAATAAAATAATTCATAACAATACGAGAGAATTTGAACGCGCCCGATGATGCAACGTCACTGTCCTATTGCGTATGACAGCTAGCAAGGTGACAGTTGTAGGGCTGCAACCAATTTGATTTTAGTATCATCGATATTAAGTTCTAAATCTAAATTAAGAACTCTCCTTAAAAATACAAATCGAATAGATATTATAAGTTTTAACACACCAAATTCACAAAAACAAATACTTTCCTATTCTTCGGTTTAGAAAAAAAAAAAAAAATTCTATCAAAAACTTTTTTTTTTGCCTTTGGGTTTACTTGACAACGATTGCAAAAAATATAATTCGTTTTCGAGACCATTGAAGGAAGTTATTTTCATTATTTTTTTGCTATCAGTCCATATTTTTAAAACTACTGAACCGACTTTTATGAAATTTATACTATTCCTTAAGTTGAGCTAAATGTAAGAATATAAAAAAGAATGGCCAAACTCTGATCAATAGTTTTGGAGTAATAACGTGGACAAACATACATACACATTCCTACAATATTTTGTGTATTTGCTTTGCTTGGAAACAAAAATAGATCATTATATGTGAGAATCATGTGGTTCCAATAAATACGTACTAATAGGATTGATAGCCTCCTTTTATTGAAGTACCAAGGTTTAAAACTAGTAGTATTTTTTTAGACATATTTAATTATCAATGCGTGGTGTACATGAATACGTAAAAGATTATGAAATTGTATTAGTGTATCTAAAACCTAATGTTAAATTAGGTGTTTGTTTAATATGAACTATTTTTCTTCTCTTATAAAACCCTTACGAAAATATTATAAGAAAACCTAGAACATCGACATCGAAGAGTTACTCATAAGTAACTCATAAGTAACTCTTCGTTGCACATCACTAAAAACCTACCTCTGTGCGTGCAAAAAAAGACAGCCGCAGTAGTGTCAGTTGTCACTGTCATGTCATTGTCAAAATTTCTTTAGCCGCTAGAGCAGTGTTTTACTACAGCGCTCTGTATTTAGTGTAATACACGTCTTAAATTACTTATAACCTGTAACTGGAGCTAGAGACTTTTTCAGCTAATTTCTAAATTTAACAATTTTTGATTTATGTAGTAACTTTGTCCACAAGTGTTACTAAATTAGGTTAGGTGCGTTGGTGTCACACACGAAAATGACTTTTCCTGAAGGCAATGGATTTGCCAACGGCGACGCTACTCAGCCCAGAACTGAACCGAGCTACGGAGTCAAGCAGGCGTATGAAAATGGTAAGATAATTGCATATTTCGGCTAAAGCTGAGTGGATTCTATTTTTGAAAAAACACTTTATTTAATATAGCCATAAGCCCAAATGAAAAAAATATTGTGTTTTCAAAATAAATACCTATTCTATTCTATTTTATTCTATATTAAACTCATGAAAAAAAGAGTTGTTTTTCTCATGACTATATTTTTACCTACATTTCGCTGCGTAAGCACAGGTAAAATCTAACAATCAGCTGATATGATTTCCTGTGAAATATGGATTAATAGTACATTACAGACCTAGGGTGGTGAATTCGTAAATGTCGATATACGAATACTATGATAATACGAATTACCGCCCGTGGTTTGTCAAAAGTTTTACGTCTTGCCTTGGCCAAGAAGTGAGATTTTCTCTCCGCGTAGCGGGCAGAAAATCCCACTTTACGGCCAAGGGTGATGTAATAGTACATTACAGACCTAGGGTGGTGAATTCGTAAATGTCCCAGATCGCAGGTTTCTGTGGCCCGAACCGAAGGTGAGGGCCATAAATATGCGATCTGGGGCTTTACGAATTACCGCCCGTGGTTTGTCAAAAGTTTTACATCTTGCCTTGGCCAAGAAGTGAGATTTTCTCTCCGCGTAGCGGGCAGAAAATCCCACTTTACGGCCAAGGGTGATGTAAAATAATTTTCATGACCCGTTGTTAATTGCACTATAAAAAAATAGTTTCCTTCATAAAGCTTGCTAACCAAGAATATGGTATTTTCCTTTGAGTGCTATACATTCCAAATTCTGATCCTATTTATTTAATGGAATGAGTTTTCTTAATGGGGGCTATCGCGTGTGAATTTGCCACTAGAGGCGCTAGTGTCGCGTGAGGTCCAATAACATTCACTTTTCACTGGTTTTGGCGGGCTTTGTGACATAAATGATAATTTCTTTAATTTACCTGTTGAAAAGTGACTTCCTTCGTGAAATAATCGCAAATATGGATTATTTGGCAATCAATGTGAACGCTTTGAAAAAAAATTAAAATAATCCGAACAAAACGGAACTGCACAACATTGCGGCATAGCTACTCGATATGATGATAGTTATTTCTAATAAATAAACTTAATGAGATTCAACATTTAAAACTTTTGTTTCGGCGCCGATCTTATAAAGTCGCCTTTGACAGCTAAACCTCTGGACCTTAGTCAACAGTGGCGCCAACTGGTGAGCAAAGAAACGATAGTCCCCATTCCATGTTTAAACTTTACTTTTATGAAATGAGAATTTACTGCAAAGTGTAAGTTAAAATCTAAACACATCTGAGAGTAAAAATACAGAAACTGGAGTTCCTAAGTAATATAAGAAGGCAAGACCATTATAATAAGTTGTTGCAGCTTCAGAAAAAAGTACAGGTTTACAAAACTTAGAAGACGCATGGATTAAGCAAAAATAGACTCTGCGTCAACGGCTTAAGTGTTTCACCACACGCTTTCTAAGTCTTGCTGTAAGAGCGAACACCTGGTAATTGTAAAGTTTTTTGGCTAAAAAACCAAAGTATGTTAGAAATTTACACTTATATTATTTACAGATTATTATTAAGTAAGTTTATAAATGTAATGTAAAACTGTTTTAGTTTCGGCAATAAAGGCTATTTTGATTATTTATAGAAGGGACTACTGCCTGGTTTCAGTCGGGTAATCGGTCCTCTGTTCATCAGTTATCGTGTTCCTGTGGGAGTCTATGTCCTTCCTTGGTTCTCCAAGTCAACTTTCTCTATCTCCAAATCAATTTTGATTAAAATCTGTCTGGAGGTTAAAGTATGACATACAGAGTTACTTTCACATTTATAACTGGCTGAACCGCCACTGATGACTTGGACTAAAGCCCAATTAGTTGTAATCTTCAATTTACATGTAAAGCCAATATAAACATACTCATCAATTATCAATGGAAAATGTTTGACACTGCGACCGTGACCATGTCAAATATTGATCCTCTCTTGACCGTCCTGATAACATATCAAATTTGTCCTTGACGGCAAATAATCTCTGTATTGGGTTTTAAGTAATGCTCCCAGCTGTCTGCTTATCTTCTTCTTATCTTAAGTATTTTTATTGGTTTTAAGATTAAGAAATTGAGTGAAGTCATAAAGTAAATAAAATAATAAATTTACAAATGGGATAACATTTTATTTGGCTTGTGATGTCATAATGTAGTGGATAGAGAGGCTTATTTAGCAATTTTATGAATGACTAGCTTCTGCCCGCGACTTCGTCCGCGTGGAATTCTGTAAGAGCGTTCCCGCGGGAGCTATGCGTTTTTGCGGGATAAAAAGTAGCCTATACGTTGACCAGTGTTATAAACTACCCCCATACCCAAATTTTGTTGCAATCCGTCCAGTTGTTTTCGAGTTAAATCCGGACATACGTACACACATACATATAGACAATTTTCCTAAAAATCGTTATTTTGTGTTCAGTATCATTTATATAGTCCCCTCGACTTGATAGTTTCTTTTAATTTTCAAGTTTCAGACGCGACTTCTTCTACAGACTTATTATTAGTATATAGAAAAGTAACTAAATTTTCATGACTGAAAACCTTATAGAAGATTACAGTTGAGTTGCTATGAAAGTTGACTCCTTCAAGTAAATTATCTGTGCTAATTGGAAATTCGGTATTAAGAAGTGACTGTGATTGGGATAGAAAAATCAGGACCGTCAAGGTTTTTAAATTTTAGAAACATAAAAGTTGTGGAAGTATATTCCAATTTCCAGTCATCAAATGTTCAAGAAAACTAGGCTACCTTGTCTATACGCACATTATTGATGATCTCATTGATTAAGGTCATTTAGCAATCATCAGCGAATGATGGTCCTCTTTAAATTGGTGTCTTGTACTTCGTCTACTATTACAGGTAGTGCTATCTGAGTCAGCACTTTAGAATCTTTTTGAGTTGATCCAATCAATCAATCAATCAATCTTTATTCGCATAAAATGTAGTACATATGATGGTATACATATAAAATTTTAAGTGCTAAGTACACCTTACCAGCAACTGGCATGCGAAAATATAAAACAAGGTTCCAAACAAGCAAACATATTATAATATTAGTATTTAACCATTAAAATAATCACGTACCTACCTAAATTTAATGTCAAGATTTGTCAAGATTTGTTATCCATAAAAAGTTGAGAGCGAAATCCATATCCATATTATAAATACGAAAGTAACTCTGTCTGTCTGTCTGTTACCTCTTCACGTGGATCGATTTAGATTAAATTTCGCATGGTGATAGTTGGGGTCCCGAGAAAGGACATAGGCTACTTTTTATCCCGAAAAAACGCATAGTTCCCGCGGGAACGCGATAGCCGAATTCCACGCGGGCGAAGACGCGGGCAGAAGCTAGTTAATATTATAAATGCGAAAGTAACTATGTCTATCTGTCTGTTTGTTACCTCTTCACGCTTCAACCGCTGTACTGACTTAGACGAAATTTGGTATGGAGATAGTTGGAGTCCCGAGAAAGGACATAGGCTACTTTTTATCCCGCAAAAACGCATAGTTCCCGCGTGAACGCGGTAGCCGAATTCCACGCGGGCGAAGACGCGGGCAGAAGCTAGTTAATATTATAAATGCGAAAGTTACTCTGTCTATCTGTCTGTTTGTTACCTCTTCACGCTTCAACCGCTGGACTGACTTAGACGAAATTTGGTATGGAGATAGTTGGAGTCCCGGGAAAGGAAATAGGCTACTTTTTATCCCGGAAAAACACATAGTTCCCGCGGGAACGCCGAATTCCACGCGGGCGAAGTCGCGGGCAGAAGCTAGTTAATATTATGAATGCGAAAGTAACTCTGTCTATCTGTCTGTTTGTTACCTCTTCACGCTTGAACCGCTGGACTGACTTAGATGAAATTTGGTATGGAGATAGTTGGAGTCCCGGGAAAGGAAATACGCTACTTTTTATCCCGGAAAAACATACAGCTCCCGGGGGAGCGCGATAACCGAATTCCACGCGGGCAGAAGCTAGTGACTTATGTTATGAGAATTCTTAGTGTAGTGAATTCAAGTGCTCAACCAAATACAGCTGAAACAAGCTAGTAAATTGACCAGTTTAAATCAAATATTTAGGGGCAGTTCAAATCAGTTGACTGTGGTCAAATTAATTCAAAGATATTGCCTATATTGCTGAACAGTAAAATCTGAGCACTTCGGAATTTGTCGTCGTCTCGGGCGGTTGTATTGCGATGTGGCTGTTAAGTAAGTGAGATTGCCAAGTGCTAAGTTAGAAGATATAGTCACACTAGAACAGGTTCGATCAGGGCTTATTCAATGTCTTATCAGTTATCAGTATAATATTTATTTAGGTACTCATTTTTACTTTCTTCCCGTAAAGTTATACTGCCATATTCTACGTATACGATTAATAGTCTAGTTTTATATTCCGTAAAATTCCTGGTATTTTCTTATCACCTGTATACATGGTGGGTCAGAAAATATGGCAAATAATTAACCCACAGTATCGGCTATCGATTCTAAGTATATTGTAAAAAAAAATATTTTGTATAGGATTCAGGCGTCGCTCACACAACCAATCCCATATACATTTTTTTTTACCAACTCAAAAAAAATTCAAGACCTATACAATATACTTAGAATCGATAGCCGATACTGTGGGTTAATTATTTGCCATATTTTCTGACCCACCGTGTATATATATGTTATCGTTTCGCTATTCGTTTCAAACTGCATTTTGTCATCGGTAAAGTTACGTACGTACTTTTTTTCATCCATGGGTTCCATGACACGTTTCGTGCCGGCGGATTTCATCCTTTTTCCTCTTGAAGGCCGTTCCTATACCCAGCTCAGCCATCACTGTCACTCGTGCAACAAGTGAAAAAGAAAGCGCTACACACGGAACGCCTGATTTAGTTAGTATTTAACGCATTTTAATTTCTATAAAAATACCGTCTAAAACATGGCATTTGAAAGCTGTCAATATATGCATATAATAAGGATATTTTTTCTGTTACATTTAGTTTTACACTGTTTGATACGTAGACGTAAATAATATAGACCCGGTCTAACGTACACGTAATATGTCCCCACTTTCACGGTGTCCAATCCAAAGTTCTGTCACCGAGCGTGCGTGACAATAAGCGTTTTTAAAAAAACTTTTTTCGAAACTGTTTCTCAGTATCTAAAAACTCGTCTCGTTGTTGAAAAAATGTGACCCAGCTTTAGTGTCACGATATAAGTTTAACTTTGGATTGGACACCAATGAAGTGGGGAAACATGACATGTATCTACGTTAGGCCGGGTCCATACGAAGTATTATTTATGTCTATGGTTTGATATAATAAACTGGAGTAAGGTTGGATTAAAGGTCCGAGTTAGAGGTTACTTTGGAATTAAATTGTATCGAGCGAAGTTTCGTGAAACGTGAAACGAAAGCTGTCAATGTAAGGATGATATAATCAAATATAACATATGTTTTTTCATATTTTTAAATAAAGGCAAATATTTTCTGGAATTTTCTTTTCCTTTAGGTGGCATCAAAGCGGGCGCGGATCGCGCGTTCCGCCTCGCCTATGGCGTGCTCTCGCGGCGCAAGGCGGCGGAAGAGGGCGCCGCCCGACTGGCGCGGGTGCTGTCAGCCTTGGACCTGACTGCTCTGGGCGTCGGCAGTACTTTAGGAGTCGGGGTTTATGTGCTGGCTGGCGACGTGGCCAAGAACTACGCGGGGCCGGCGGTGATACTGTCGTTCCTGCTGGCTGCTGTCGCTAGCGTGTTTGCTGGTGAGTCTTAAATGTTAATAATAATTAGAATTATATAATTAATTTCTCTTATATATTGTTACGTTTGTGTCTGTCTTGTGTGGCCTTCCGTGATTGACTCGTATGGCCCGGCGGAAGACCAGCGCTGGCTATTAATTTGGTAGCCAGCTCACGCTGAGCCGGGGCCTTTTTATAGCGGCTGTATGTTTTGTATTGTATGTGTATGTCTTCTTTTATTGTGCATGTCGTTATAAATAAATAATTTCTTTCTTTCTTAATGTCGTTTGGTAGGCTTCTGTGATTTCGCGGGAAGCGTTTTACTGATACGTTATACGCGGAATTCGTTTATCGCGTTCCCTCGGGAACTATTCGATTTTACGGGATAAAAAGTTCTTTCCTTTCCCTTGACTCCAACTATATCCATGCCAAATTTCATCTAAATCAGCGGTTGAAGCGTGATTAGGTAACAGAGTTACTTTCGCATTTATAATATTAAAAGTGATATCTATCAGATGATTGATAATCGCCCCGTAATCAAAGAAAACAGCTGTGCCTATACAATGTGTAATTAATAACATGACCCAGTAACTAGTTTCCTTTAATATAATTATTTGCCAACGACGTGAAACTGCTCGTAGACGTCATTCTTTTCAATTTGTTTTTCATCGTAAATATCGCTGTATAGGTATTTTTTCCGACACACTTTCACTAGCATTGTCAGCTTCTTTGCAACGTTCTAATATCACCTACTTTTCTATTTTAGAGAGAATTATTTCAGAGTATGAATATAGTGCAATGAAACATCACTTTAAAGTTTATAAAAGAGCCGTGACAGCCTAGTGGTTAGACTTCCGCCTCGCATGCAAGAAGCTCTGGGGTTAAATCCGCCTCGCACCTCTGAGTTAACTTATGTCCGTAATTCAATTTGAATTTACCACCGAGCTTTTCGGTGAAGGAAAACATGGTGAGGAAACCTGCACGCATATGCGAAGCGATGCAAGGATGTGTGTGAAGTCCCCAATCCGCACTGGGCCCGCGTGGGGACTATAGCTCAAACCCTCGCGTGATGAGAGGAGGCCTGTGCCCAGCAGTGGGACGTAAATAGGCTGTCGAGCGGTATTTATCATCGCTAAAATGAAATTCATCAATATTGCTCATCGATTTCAGTCAAAAATCTCACGTTAATTAGTCTAGGCATCGCTAAGGGACCAGTAGCAACAAGATGCTCGCGGCTTTGGGTTGTGCGTAAGCGACAATATTATAAACTGTTGATATAATAGTATTTATGACGTAGCGTTGCCTAGCTTATACACTACCAGAGACAATGTAATAGGGATGACGACAACTTTTTTCCTTAGTCTATCAGGAAGATTATTGAAAAGTATTGGACACGTATTTTTTCTTTTTTCACGTAATCAAACTTATACGGAGATATATTGAGTTGAAATGTCGCGTGACGTCACGGTTTAACTACGTCACCGTTAGGTATAAATCGTACCGTACGATTTATACTTAACGGTGACGTAGTTAGCCCCCACTCTCCAACTTTAATGCGTTTTAACTTGTCATTCTTTGTTAATTTGATAAAACAAAAAATACGTGTCTAATATTTTTTATTACCTGACTGACGGACTAATTAGAATTTCGATTTCTTCACCCTTTCGTCATCCCTATTATTAAGACGGTCTCATCTTCTTACATTACGGCGTACATCGGAAATAGCCAGGGAGCTTCAAATGTTCATACTTCGCCTGTACAGCGCCATCTAGATGTAGCTCATGGAGTTCAAATTTGTATCCAGGCTACCTAGGCAGCGACATCTATTATCGCATTTAACACTTATTTCGGGCGTACGCTGATTTGTATGAAGGTTGTCATTCTAAGTTTACCTTACTTCTATGGAACTACATATTATTTTACGTCGCTTGGCGCACCGCCAAACGCTAAACGCGTCGCTGATGAACTGACCAATGATTGGTCTAAAACTGACCAATGATACGTCCTCCAGGTCTGTGCTACGCCGAATTCGGCGCGCGCGTGCCGAAAGCTGGTTCGGCCTACGTTTACAGCTACGTGTGCGTCGGCGAATTCATAGCGTTCATCATCGGATGGAATCTCATCCTGGAGTATATCATAGGTAAGTTGATAATAAGGCACGTTTCTCGAAGAATCGATGGCTGATTGGGAGAGGATATTCTCAATTATTCTATTTGGCGGCAGGTTAGCGGGTAAGACGGTGGTACTGAACCAAGACAGACCTAGCACCAGGTTCTACCACATCTAAAACTTAAACACAGAATATTTAATAGTACATACAAATTGGCCACGGAATCAACCGCCTGAATCTAGCCGGCGCGCAACTCGCGCCCAACTCGCTCTTACCGTTATTTGTTTCATCCGGAGATGGAGAGTGGATCATAGGCCCGCGTAGCGGTACACACACATTTACAAGTGTACATACGTCCTCGCACGCAAACATTGACACTTCATTCGCATTGTGTTCGAAATCGTGCTTTTATAGGCCGTGCCCGCCCTGTGCCGTAAAGTGTCCTTTAACTGTTCCAAACATAAAGCATGTCATTGTTACCCAGGCGCGGCGTCCGTGGTGAAGGCACTGAGCGAATACCTGGATTCCCTCCTGGACCGAGCCATCTCCACCAACCTGGAGGCGCTGATGCCGCTGGACTCTCCACACCTGGCCAGATACCCGGACCTCTTCGCCTTCTCCGTCATCATGCTGTTCTCACGTCAGTGGCTTTCATTATAATAAAATAAAGACTGTGTGGTTGAGCCGTGGTGGCCTAGTGGTTCGACCTAACGTCTCTCATGCTGAGGGTCGGGGGTTCAAATACGCGTTGCACCTCTGCGGTTAAATAAATATATTTTTGTCACACAGCCTGCCATGCCCCCAATTATCTAGATAATCCATGGTCATCTGGCTTCGAAGAGGAAACACCTGTTGGTTTTGGTTTCCTGGTGATCGGGTGGCAGTTTCAGAAGCGCAAAATTCTAAAATCTATTGAAACATAAACGCGAATTTATCTGAAACTTGGAGAAATCGGGCGCCATTTTGCGCTACTTGAAATAAACCAGAGGGTTCCCTGCTCAAACCCCATAAATCGCCGTAAGAAACCAATAAAGTTTGAATTTGTCATAGAATGTAGAAAGTTCACAATTGTAAAACAAAGTCGACTTATTGGGTTTGAGCAGGGAACCCTCTGGTTTATACACTTTGCACGTTACTGCATTGTCGTGATGTTTAAAAAGCACACATATAAATGGACTCCACTGTACAAAGTCAGTCACCAATTAAATAGGCAAAAAAAGTACTGAGAGCTGAGTTCAAATCAATTGAACGGATATTTATAGAATCGCACTGATGAATTGGTAATTTCAAATGTTAACTATTACTTCACACTATAGTCACTCTAAAAAAAAGTGAAAATGGCATTATCCAATAGTCAAACTTTGTTCATTCACTCAAACATCAGAAGGAGCTGACCAGGTTGAAGACGGAAAATATAGACTTCCTGGTAGCATTCTAGGCTTATCTGTTTTGAGCAGGGAACCCTTTGGCGAACTCGACTGTATCGGTTGAATAGATTCATCGATATTAATCGATGAATCTATTCAGAGGAAAAGCTGTGGTGGCTTAGTCGGAACCCCGCCTCGCATGCAGAGGGTCGGGGGTATAAATCCGGGTTGCACCTTCGGTTAAATAAATATATTCTCGTCACACAGCCTGCCATGCCCCCAATGCGGCGTCTGCGCGATCTCTGGTCTATGTTCGTGCGTATAGCACTACACAACTGAGAAGGCGCGCGGTGAAGTATTTAAGAGGACACGCTAGTGGTCATTTTTCCATACAAACGTTCTTGACATATTCCTCCCTGGATTTTGATCGTAGATCAATGATCTTTTGAAATAAGATCAATTTCGTCAGTATCTGTGTCGGTACGTTTTGCTTTTAGTGATACTTTTGTTCTTAATAGAACTAGGTGACTCCAAACAGTGCTGAAAACGGCCCCATTGAATAGGCCGCAAAGAAATGCCTGGTATACAAAAACCACAATAATAAACGCAAAAATCAAAACGGTCCGACATAGATAATTTCCTTCTCACCCAGTTCCCAAAATTTCATGATTGGTTTAATTTTGGAGGAGGAAAATGTCGAGAACGAAACCTCGATTTCTGAGTTTTTAGGGTTCCGAAGTCCACAAGGAACCCTTATAGTTTCGCCATGTCCGTCCCTCCGTCCGTCCGTCCGTCTGTCCGCACTATTGCTCGGAGATGCTTAGTTCTAGAAAGCTGTAATTTGGCATAAATATACATAATAGTTACGCTGACAAAGTGGTACAATACAATTTTGAAATATATTTTTTTATAGGGTACCTCCCCTACTCGTAAAGTGGGGATGTAATATTTTTTTCTTGCGTACCCCATAGTGCGTCATATCGTTGAATAGGTCTTGAAAAAATATTGTGGGTTTGTTAAAAGCATTTTTTGATTAAGTGATGCGTTTGTGAAATATTAAGCTTTAAAGTGCTATTTTATGTTAGAGTCACATGTCCCCCCCCCCCTGCCAGCTAAATGGTGGTAAATCACGGTTGTGGCATATATAACGTAGTTGAAAGGAAAACTATCACAGCTAAGTAGGCTGTACAAACTTACGAGTTCTAAATTCTAAAACTACCACAGGCTAGCTAGATGCTAATAAGTCTTAGAAAGGTACTGTGGGCATCGTCAACTTCGGAACCCTATACTTTGCGCGTGGCCCGACACGCACTTGGCCGGTTTTTTACGTCTGATTTTTCGACGGAGCTACAGTTGTCCTTATCGCACCTTTTGTCGCTCCGCCCGCGCCTGCGAGACAGCAACATTGATTTAAATTTCTCAAATCTGAAAAGGGGCTCAGCTCACGTATCCTCTTGAGCCGTTGATACAGGGTATATTATTCCTAAATCCCAAATCCCACGCGCCTTCTAAGTTGTGTAATCCTGTACTGAATCTTTAATTTGTGAACAACTATGATATTTATGTTGCAGTGGGCTTGGCGTTCGGCGTGAAGGAGTCGACCAAGTTCAACAACTTTTGCACCGGCGTCAATCTGTGCGTCGTGCTGTTTGTCATAGTGTCTGGCTGCTTCAAGGGTATTTTTTCAAATTCAATCATTTATTCAGAAAATTGGCCACATAGGGGCACTTTTACACGTCAGAAAAGGAATTTACCAGCGCTTCCTAGACCCATTGCATGAGAAGAAGCGCCGAAACAAACTCAAGCAGAAGGCCTTTTTTCAAAATTTCCACATAGTTACAAAATTTACATTTACATTACATGTATAAAATATGGGTGCCATCTATTTGGCATAATTCTTTTTGTCCGAAACTGTTTACGCATAACAGGCTTCGCATAATTTATTTACGCCGAATCTTGACTTTGCTGAATTCTTGTTAAGCATAATTCTTAATTGGCCGAATGGGTGTTTCCCGAATATTGTGTTGGCATAATGTTGACTTGGCCGAATTTTATTACGCATAATATTGTTTGGCATACTAGTAATTTAGCAGAATTTTGATAGGCCGAAATATTGTCCGAATTTATGTCCGAAACAACAATTAATGTAGGGAGCGCCAAAGTTCATATGCAGTTGCTATGTATGTCATAAACGATTTTAGCTAAAATTTTGTATGATATAATTTATTCAGCATACTTATCTTTATTAGATACAGTTCGGCAGTTCACGGTGTGCGGTAACACCAAAGTTTGGAGCAAAGTCGACTCGCATAGGTTAGGTTAGGTTATTTTTTATATAAGTAAACGAAATTATCATTTAGTAAAAATCCCCCTCTCCCTATTTAGATAATTATCGATGTTTTACAGGATACTCATTTAATTAAATCGGCGAAAATAAAAGTATGCGAGATTAGTTTCGGCGTAAACACTATTATGCCTATACTGATTATGCAAAATCGAATTCTGCCAAAAAAAGTTATGCGTAAACAGGGGAACCATAAAATGTACATATAGGTACGTACTAAAATTACATTGAAGGGATGTATAGTCCCTAACTTAAACTTAAATCTAAGATCTTAGAGATGTATAAACTCCAAGGGTCCAGAATAAAAAAAAATGTGGAGGTGGCCTCCATTGTCAAATAAATATAAATTCCATAGATGTCGACAGTCTCAAAATGTCAATAAATAATGAAATACATCATGTATAAAAGAGTTCATTAATACATGTCAGCAAGAACATGATGAGGTCTCTCGCTTAAAATGTTTGACTTAATAATATATTTAAAGCTAATGATTATTTTTAAACGTCCTTGCAAGCATGAACAGACCGGTAAGAAATAATAATAATAATCCATACATCACTACATATTATTATCAGAGACAAGGTAATTATTACCACCACCACCACCACTACAACAGCCTATTTACGGCCCACTGCTGGGCACAGGCCTCCTCTTATCACGAGAGGGTTTAGGCTTTAGTCCCCACGCGGGCCCAATGCGGTTAGGGTAGGTACTCCACACACATCCTTGAATTACTTCGCAGATGCGTGCAGGTTTCCTTACGATGTTTTCCTTCACCGAAAAGCTCAGTGGTAAATTCAAATTGAATTTCGCACACAAATAATTTTAGTGTGCGAGCCGGACTCGAACTCGGCCCTGCTTGAGTGGCGGTAGGTCAAATCACTAGGCTAACCATCCACTTCAGGCGCTGGTAAATTCTTTTTCTGACGTGTAAAAGTGCCTCTATGCGGCCGATTTGCTGAATAAATGATTGAATTGGTAATTATTAGGGTCAAGCAAATTTTTTCAAGTTGAAAAAAAGTGTGGGATTGATGGTGTGAGCGATGCTTAAATCAAAATCAAAAGTCGATGTTTTGGGTAGCATTTTTAAATAATCTATCATAGATCAGTACTTCCCGATTTTTCCTTGAATGGTGTATGATACCATATTAACATGAAAAATTGCACAAAATGTCCAATTTGCTACATAAATCACTGAAAGTACCTCGATTGTCTTATAAAATTGTCGTTTTTCCAGCGGACAGTAAGAACTGGCGCATTCCCGCTTCGGAGGTGCCCAAAACTGCGGAAAAGGACTTTGGCGCCGGCGGGTTCGCGCCCTACGGGATAGCTGGCATCATCAGAGGTGCTGCCGTCTGCTTCTACGGATTCATAGGTGAGGACCCACCCTTACAACACACGGCGGACACGGCCTATTCGAACACAATTCGAATGAAGTGTCAATGTTTGCGTGCGAGGACGTCTGTACACTTGTAAATGTGTGTGTACCAGTACGCGGGCCAATGATTCACTCTCCATCTCCATCATCATTAAACAAATTGTCTTTTAAAAATTAGTTTAAAAAAAAAGTTAAAAGTAGTTCAAAAAATTGTTAATAAGAAGTTAGATTTAGATTTAGTAAGTGATATTTGTTTCTTTCTTTTGGCACATGTGGTGACCTTCTGTAATTGATAAGACATTTAGATCTTAAGAATGCATGTAAAAACAAAACAGTGAAACAGTGTACTTATTGTTGAAGGTTCTAATAAATAAATCCCGGATGAAACAAATGACGATAAGGGCGAGTTGGGCGCGAGTTGGGCGCGAGTAGCGCGCCGGCTAGATTCAGGCGGGTGATTCCGTGGCCATTCCGTATGTAGTACCTACTATTAAATATTCTGTCCTTACAGCTTACATCGAGAACATACTTAGCTTGACTTGCGTCGAGAAAGTTGATGAATTCATCACCGTTAAATATGGCCATCGAGTAGTAATTTCGTACAAAAGCGTAATTTTTCATGGTGAAAATAGGGGCGGTCACATGTAACGGACTCATCGTTGTTAAATTTTTTTGCATTGGGATAATATCGGCAGCCATGTACAATGGACGTACCATCGCTAATTTTCTCATTGCGAACCGGCTTAATCTGGATTACATCAAGAAGTTACAGTTAAATATGGCGGCCGAGAAAATGACGTTTCTTTTTTATTTTTTTCTGTACGGAAACGTATCCTATAATTGATGTCGTATAATGGGGACTATCGTTTCCTTGCTCACCAGTTGGCGCCACTGTTGACTGAGGTCCAGAGGTATAGCTGTCAAAGGCGTCTTTATAAGATCAGCGCCGAAACAAAGTTTTGAAATCTTAAATCTCATTAACTTTATTAATCATAAATAACTATCATCGTATCGAGTAGCTATGCCGCAATGTAGCGGAGTTCCGTTTTGTTTGAAAAAAGAAATGTTTTTTTTTCTAAGCGTTCACATTCATCGCCAAATAATCCATATTTGCGATAATTTCACGAAGGAGATCACTTTCAACGGGTAAATTTAAAGAAATTATAATTTATGTCACAAAGCCCGCCAAAACCAGTGAAAAGTGAATTTTATTGGACCTCACGCGACACTAGCGCCTCTAGTGGTAAATTCACACGCGATAGCCCCCATTGTCTTTACTATATGCAAAATATACATGACGCACGTCAAAATAGGCTCCGGCTAGAAGAAAAGAAGAAATATCATATATTTTTACACAAAAAACTAAAGTTTCTGCTGAAATTTTGCACACTAGTTACTAGAAAGCCACATCATGAAAAAAAATCAAGCCAAAACACGATTGTTGCATATTCAATAAGCTTATCCTGGCATGCCCTTTACTTTGCAAGATTCGATTAAAATAATACTAGCTTCTGCCCGCGACTTCGCCCTCGTGGAACTCGGTTGTCGCGTTCCCACGGGAACTATGCGTTTTTCCGGGATAAAAAGTAGCCTATACCCTTTCTTGGGGCCCCAACTATCTCCATTCCAAATTTCATCTCAATCGGTTCAGCGGTTGAAGCGTGAAGAGGTAACATACAGACTTTTAACTTAGTCATTCTTTGTCAATTTGATAAAACAAAAAATACGTGTCTAATATTTTTTACATCACCCTTGGCCATAAAGTGGGATTTTCTGCCCGCTACGCGGAGAGAAAATCTCACTTCTTGGCCAAGGCAAGACGTAAAACTTTTGACAAATCACGGGCGGTAATTCGTAAAGCCCCAGATCGCATATTTATGGCCCTCACCTTCGGTTAGGGCCACAGAAACCTGCGATCTGGGACATTTACGAATTCACCACCCTAGGTCTGTAATGTACTATTTATTACCTGACTGACGGACTAATTAAAATTTCGATTTCTTCACCCTGTCGTTATCCCTATTATATTTTTCCGCAGGTTTCGACTGCGTGGCGACAGCAGGGGAAGAGGCGAGGCGCCCGCAGAAGACCATTCCGTTTGCTGTTGTGGCTTCCCTACTGGTCGTGTTCCTCGCTTACTGCGGCGTTTCTTCCGTGCTCACGCTCATGATGCCTTATTACATGCAGGTGAGCTCTTACCAACATTGTTATGTGGCAGAGACGATGCTGAACATACCCAAAGAATCTAGTCGAGAGCGAGTCTGACTCGCTTATATGAAGGGTTCCGTAGGTACCGAAATTATTCCAAAGTTATTCCATATCTCAAAAATTACGTGACCGATTTAGTTCAAACTAATTTTCAAATGTTTGTACTCGAATCATGGATGTTTAGTTATTTATATATGTATGTATTTCTCTATATAAGTATTTATATCGTTGTCTGCCACCCATAGTACAAGCTTTGCTTAGTTTGGGGCTGGGTCAATATGTATGAAATGTCCCAAGATATTTATTTATTTGAAGTTTTTTCTTAATCGTACTTCACTATTTCGTAGCGGTTTATAAAACACACCTCCGACCCAATTTTCAACCATATCGTACCCATAGTCCCCGAGAAACTGTGTGTACGGCTGTGACATACGGACGGACAGGCAGACAGACGTGACATGAAGAAATCATAAGGTTTCCGCATTTTGTCATTCGGCTACTAGCCAAATGCCAGCCGAAAGAAGTCCACTGCTGGACATGGCTTTATAATTAAAAAAAATACTGAGTGTAATTAGGTACAATTGGAATTTAATTCCACCAACATGTCGTCGCTTTTTTATTCTATACTCCACTAAGAACTTAGATCTTAGTTGCTGGTGTTGATAATAGTAGATTGTTGTGTTATTTCAGGACGAGAAAGCGCCTTTTCCGTTCGTGTATGACCAGCTGGGCTGGCCGTGGGCGAAATATGCCGTCAGCGTCGGCGCTATCTGTGCTCTTTGCTCCAGGTAATAAAGTTGGCAACGTCGCATATAGCTGTCTGCGTGTCTGTCTGTCTGTGACCTCTTCACGCTTCAACCGCTAGACCGATCTGGATGGAATTTGGTATGGAGATAGTTGGGGTCCCGAGAAAGGGCATAGGCTACTTTTTATCCCGGAAAAACACATAGTTCCCTCGGGAGCGCGATAACCGAAATCCACGCGGGCCTACGTCCTACGTCCTTTCCCGGGACTTCAACTATCTCCATACCAAATTCCATCCAGAACGGTTAAGCGGTTGAAGCGTGAAGAGGTAACAGACAGATAGACAGAGTTACTTTCGCATTTATAATATGTATGTATGATACAATAAAGTGTTGAACTTTTATTTTGTTCCCAGTTTGTTGGGCGCCGTATTTCCCCTGCCTCGCATCATCTACGCGATGTCATCGGACGGGCTTCTGTATCGGTTCTTGGGGAGAGTGAGCGACCGCTTCCAAACCCCACTGGTGGGCACACTCGTCGCTGGCTTCTTCACAGGTACAAAAGAAGTACACTTAAAAAAAAAGACACTCAACCCATGTTGGCCCGAGCGAGGCGAGGGTCGATATTAGAGACGAGTGAAAATGACAATTTCGCATGTGAATCAAATAACATTGTTAAAATAGTTGCGGAAAAATTATAATGAATCAAAAAAATCGACTGTGACAGACGGACGGACAGACACACGAGTGATCCTATAAGGGTTCCGTTTTTACCTCTTGAGGTTCGGAACCCTAAAAACGAACGGGATCGCGTTCAAAAGTTCAAAAACAATAGTGCGCACAGTAGGGGTCAAATCGAAATTTTCGCATGTGAAACAGTTATCGAAATGTTTACTTTTTGAGTATATTTGATAAATAAAACAAGTAATTAAAAATAGACAGTCGTGAAGTATCATTAAGTACACTCAATTTTCCTATAAAAGTGCCTACAAATACGACTTGTGAGAACTCTACTACTACTACAGCCTATTTGCGTCCCACTGCTGGGCACAGGCCTCCCCTCATCATGAGAGGGCTTGGGCTATAGTCCCCACGCGAGCCCAGTGCGGATTGCGGTTGTGAGAACTCGCAGCCAGTCAAAAACTACCTTTCGCTGCTTATTAATTATTCACTTAGGCCCGGTTCCTATATCCACGAAACGCCTCGTTTCGCCTAAGGACGGTTGATTTTTGACATTTGTTCCATAGAGAATCTGTCAAATTTTAACCGTCCGTAGGCAAAACGAGGCGTTGTTTGGATATAGGAACCGGGCGTTAATGGTTAACTTATTAAATTATTTTTCGTCTAGGAACCCTCGCTATGATCTTCGAGTTGAAGCAGCTGATTCACATGATGTCGATTGGTACACTTCTGGCATACTCCATGGTCGCTTCTTGCGTTTTATTACTCAGGTAAGATTATATTTCATTAGGTATAGGTATAGGTATAGGTTCGCGCGGGCCGGTTTTCCGCAACTCGACGTCATGATTGCGCCTATTTTGCGTGAATTTATTTGGCTGGCGGGGCTACTCCTGCCAGCCCAGCTCCTGAAGAAAGCCTAGCAGACCCTTAATGTTGCCGACGACTTCCTGGAGCGACCTCGGATTTCCGAGGTGTGTTGCCCGGTACGCTGCCACTCCGGAACATTCCAAGAGGACGTGAGTGGCTGATTCCTCTGCCTCCATGCAGGCTCTGCACAGGGGGCTGTCTGTAATATCCAAATTGTATAGATGTTTGTTTAATAGGGCATGACCAGTTATTGCTCCTGTGATTAGGCGCAACTGCCCTCTCCCTAGCTTACGAAGCTTACGTGACAGTCCGGGGTTGATCGTCGAGAGGGCCTGCCGGGCCTGCCTGCAGGTATCCAGGGTCGACCAGATCTGTTGATGGGCGGCCTTGGTGTGTTGCCGGATCGCTTGTTTGAGCCATCCGAAAGGTAGTGGCACGATGGGTTCTGGTCCTATAGCTGCGTCCTCAGACCCATGTCTCGCCAGTGCGTCGGCTGCGTCGTTGCCGCGCGAGCCGCTGTGTCCTTTGATCCACTGCAGGGTTATGCTGTTGGTGCTACATACCTCAGACAGGGCCAAGTGACACTCGTAGATTAGCCCAGAGGTGATGGTGTTGCTCTGGAGGGCTTGGAGAACTGCTTTACTGTCCGAGAGTATGCGGATGGGATAATCCCTCACCTCTCTGGCTGTAATAGCTGTAGTGGCTATCATGATACCCATGCACTCTGCCTGGAACACAGTGTTGTGGGCACCTAGTGATGTTGATATTCTCATGTGGAGGTCCTCCGAAAAAGCTCCGGCGCCTGTACCTGAGTTAGTTTTTGAGCCGTCTGTGAAAATCCTCAGTTCTCTCTCGTTGAGGCCTTCCCAGGGATCTTCATGCAGCTGTACCTTGTATTTCTTGTCGAAGACAAACTGCTTGGGTATCCTGTCGGTGACCGCCTCTATGAGTGGTTCCTTACCTACATACTCGTCGAGTATTAAGGTGTGGGGTACCCTAGCTTGTCTCCAAAGATGAAGTTTTTTGAGGCGTATGGCCGTAGCTGCCGCTTCCTGCCTCACGAAGAGATGAAGGGGCGGCAGGTCGAGCATGGCTTCCATGGCTGCGGTGGGTGTTGTCCGCATGCAACCCGTTGCAGCCATGCAAGCCAATCTCTGGAGCCGCTGTAGGTTAGCTACAACTGTGGATAGGTTGGTGCGTGGCCACCAAACTACCGCACCGTAACTTATGATGGGCCTTATGACGGCGGAATATAGCCATAAGGTGATTTTAGGGGTCAGACCCCAGGTCTTACCAATCATTCTGCGGCATTGCCAGAAGGTGATTGTGGCTTTTTCGATCTTTTTGTTTAGATGACTACTCCAATTTAGCTTGCTGTCCAGTATTACGCCCAGATACTTTACCTCAGCTGCGAATTGAAGTTGCGTGCCGAACAGACTAGGTGGCTGATAGTCGCCCAGCTTCCGTTTGTTTGTGAACATTACCATTTCCGTTTTCTTAGGGTTGACAGATAGTTCGTTGGTTGTGCACCAGCGTTCCACGATCCGCAGGGCTGCTTGGGAGACATCACATACTGTACTGGTGACGTTTCCGTTTGTAAGGATTACTATGTCGTCAGCATAGCCTACCGTGTAGTAATGTAGATCATTTAGTTTAGTTATGAGGTCGTTGGCCACCATGTTCCAAAGAAGCGGCGATAGGACTCCCCCCTGTGGGCAACCCTTCGCCACCAATGCATATTGGGATTCAGGTGACGTGAGCTTGATGACCCTTTGGCTCAGCATGTTCCCGATCCACTCCACCATAACTGCATTCGCTCCGTGCCTTACCAGTGCGGCTGTTATGCTGGTGAACTTAGTCTTGTCGAAGGCTCCCTCAATGTCAATGAAGATTCCTAGGCACATAGACTTGTTGACGATGGCTTCTTCAATCCTGCTGACCACAGCATGAAGTGCCGAATCTGTAGATTTACCTTGACTGTAGGCATGTTGGTTCCTGTGAAGAGTTTCTATATTTCATTAAAAAATATATATATCTTGGGACATTTCACACATATTGATCTAGCCCCAAACTAAGCGCCGCTTGTATTATGGGTGCTAGACAACGATATAAATACATATACAGAAAAATACATTTGTTTGATTAAAATCGGATATCGGAAAAAAGTTATCGCCAATTTTACAATGCACGGAGACGAAGTCGCGGGGCACAACTAGTAGGTACTACATAAAAAAAGACAAATCAATCAGTTCAAATTCAAATTCAATCATTTATTCAGCAAATTGGCCACATAGGGGCACTTTTACACGTCAGAAAAAGAATTTACCATTGCTTCCTAGACCCATTGCTTGAGAAGAAGCGCCGCAACAAACTCAAGCAGAAGGCCTTTTTTCAAGACTTCCACATAGTTACAAAATTTACATTACATGTATAAAATATACATATAGGTACGTACTAAAATTACATTGAAGGGATGTATAGTCCCTATCTTAAACTTAAATCTAAGATCTTAGAGATGTATAGTCTCCAAGGGTCCAGAAAAAAATATATCATGGAGATGGCCTCCATTGTCAAATAAATATAAATTCCATGTCGACAGTCTCAAAATGTCAATAAATAATGAAATAAATCATGTGTGAAAGAGTTCATTAATACATGTCAACAAGAACATGATGAGGTCTCTCGCTTAAAATAGTCTTTACATCACCCTTGGCCATAAAGTGGGATTTTCTACCCGCTACGCGGAGAGAAAATCTCACTTTTTGGCCAAGACAAGACGTAAAACTTTTGACAAACCACGGGCGGTAATTCGTAAAGCCCCAGATCGCATATTTATGGCCCTCACCTTCGGTTCGGGCCACAGAAACCTGCGATCTGGGACATTTACGAATTCACCACCCTAGGTCTGTAATGTACTATAGTGCAATCTCACCTGATCTCGCCATTCATTACAGATACGAGCGCAGCCAGGCGGCCCAAAAGACCGTCGAACCCTGGAACCTGTCGCTCCGCGCCGTCGTCAGACAGCTGGTGAACGCTGACGCCCACGTCACTCCCACCAGGCTTAGTTCCACCATGGTTTCAGTACTGGTCACGCTGTACGGTGAGACTTTATCCTATTAATATAGAATATTTAACAGTACTACATTCAGAATGGCCACGGGAAGAAAGAAAGAAATCATTTATTTATAACGACATGCACAATAAAAGAAGACATACACATACAATACAAAAAATACAGTCGCTATAAAAAGGCCCCGGCTCAGCGTGAGCTGGCTACCAAATTAATAGCCAGCGCTGGTCTTCCGCCGGGCCATACGAGCCAATCACGGAAGGCCACACAAGACAGACACTAACGTAACAATATATAAGAGAAATTAATTATATAATATTTTATACCTAACTAAAAGAAGAATACAACAAAAAAAATCATCCGCCTATATGAATCTAGCCCGCGCGCAACTCGCTTCATCTCTATCCCGAGATTGTGAGTGAATAGTTGGTCCGCGCAGATTTACACACACTTTTACAAGTGCACAGACGCATTCGAGTTGTGATCGGGATCGTGTTTTTTCAAAGGCCGTGTCCGCCTTGCGACTCGGGACGAGGTCGCGGACAACGGCAAGTTTTAATACAGGTGCTCAAAAAGTAATTATTTAGATAGCTGTTTAACGTGCCAAAAGTTGGTCATTTCTGAACGAGCGTTTTTTGTTTTTTGACAGCTAGTGAGCGTGCCAAAAGTTGTTTTTTACGAACTAGTGCGTAAAGCTTTTTGAACTTCGTCCTGTTCGAATTCCTTTTTTTCACAAATGTATTCAAAAATGTCGTTTGATACACGTGCTATATTGTCATTTTCACTCGTCCCTCTATGGACGAGCGTAGGGACTAGCGTTAACACTTTAACGCTCGCTTTTGCTCGTGCCAGCATAACTAGGGACTCGTGATAAAATGACAAACGTTTCGCACTCGCATCAAAATATACTATTTTGTCCCCAGGCGTGTGGTGTTTCGTGCTCATGTCCGCCGTGAACCAGTACGGTGTGGCGGTGTGGGCGACGCCGGCGCCGCTGGCTGCGTTCGCCGCGGGTTCGACTCTCGTGCTGGCCACCCTCTTCGCCATATCGCGCCAGCCCGTCTCCGAGAAGAAACTGGCTTTCTCGGTGAGTAAAGGATGTTGTTTGTAAATTGAGTACCCAAATCAATGACGAAACTTGCAGCGGACAACGGTATGTTTTTAATGATAACTGAGTCATACACATTTTTTTGTATGAGTTAAGGTTACAAATCCAAAGTTAAGGGGTTTAAAAGCCTAATTTCTTGCTGGGCCTCTACATACATGTGCATACAAATCCTCTCTTGTATCCTGTATGACAAAAGCATAACTTATGTATACCCACGCCGTTAACTATTGCATTGTCCACGGGAAAGACCCCTCTTTTCGCGTTCTATGTATGACCCACCTACATCAAACTACACAATGACGATGCAAAAGTGATTGTAAAATCCTACTTGAATAAATGTTTTTTTATCTTTATCTTTTAATGTCTTAAAGTCTGTCTGAATGTCTTACGTGGTAGCGCAGAGGTTTGATTAACTTAATTATCAATCCGACCTCTGCGAACTATTATTATGAGCCCGTTCTGTCCCACTGCTGGGCAAAGGCCTCTTGGACTTGTGCGAAATGTTATTTAAATTTACCCTGACCTTTTCCGTAAAGGAAATACATCGAGAGAAAAACTGCACACTCTGGAGAAATCTATTAGATTCGCGTGGAGACTATAGGCCAGACTTTTTCGCGATGAAATGGAGACCTGTGTCCAATAGTAGTTAGATGACTTCATAACATTGATCTATAAGTAAGAATTCACAATCAGCCGGAGAAAAATGGCCCCGTCAAGTTCGGGCACCCGTTTGGCCTTCGTTGTAAAGAGGCGTTATTAGCATATTGGAACGTATTTTCTAATGTCAGTTTGCTCCATATATTTTGACATATTCTGTTAGGCACTGTTCGTCCATATGTCATTACTTATTATAGGTCAATGCTTCATAAGTTATCTAGATAGACAGATGGGAACTAAAGAAAATTTATACCTTATTGTGCCGCCAAGTCCAGAAAAAAATAATTACGTAGCGCACGCTTTGACCACATAAGCCCTAAAGGAGCAAAGCTTGCCTCCTTATACAGCTGGTATTGTTCTATTTTCTCTACGGCACGCGCTTATCGCCGGTCCAAAATAAAATAGTAGTTTATGTAACTGCTACATAATAAAGGTCCTTAAAACACGAGTGGGATTTTATAACATAATAATATCGCACGAGTGTTTTAAGGCCTAATTATGTACAGTTGCATACACAACTTTATCTACACTCAATTTATAAATCCTCTAAGATGCTTCAAAATCTGTCCACAATGGCGGCAATTCGAATACGTCAGTGTCTCACATTCGATTTTCAAAAAGCATAGACTAAATAGAGCCGACACTTGAATTTGGAACAAACTTTCGTTCTGTCTGACTGTCTTCTTATATAGGCGGGCATTGCTGTTCGGAGATGTTCGGAATTTGAATGCTTATACAGCTATTAGAACTTTTTCACAGATAAGAAATCTGTTCTCTGGCACGGAAAATTCTGAGATTTTTATCTCTTGATACGGAAGGTTATTCCTATCCTTAAAAAAAAAATCGAGCACATTGTAATTTTTCACCCATAGCCAATTAAACAGTTTATCTTAATGCTGGTCATCATTTGCGGTTTTTGAACGCATCATAGGGGGTTTATGATATGAGTGTAGATAAAAGAAGTAAATAATAAAACAAGCTCTCATATAGCTACCGTCTTCACCTAGTCATAAGGTTCAAACTACAATATCATAGCCCATTCTATTATGACATTTGAATATTGAATCGTGGCTTTAAGAGGGTTTATCCTGAAAGTTGGCAACGTCGCATATAGCTGTCAAATGTTTTGCTGTTTTTATTGATTTCTCGATATTGCTGAATTAAAAAGGAATATATCATTCTATGGTTGTATGACGCGTCTCATTTTATATTTGTTGGTTAGGCATTCAAATAATAAGATTACATTAAAATGCATGGAAAATGCGATGGAAAGTTTTCAAAAGATATTACTTCCATAATACTAAAAATTCCGTGTTCCTATGGTTACTGTCGCAACATGAAGTATTCATTCAACCATAGAGCGATAATTCATGTTTTCATTCAGTCATCATCATCATTTCAGCCGATAGACGTCCACTGCTGGACATAGGCCTCCCCCAAGGCGCGCCACTCAGACCGGTCCTGTGCCACTCGCATCCACCGCGTTCCCGCGACCTTTACAAGGTCGTCACTCCATCTTGTTGGAGGCCTACCGACAGCTCGTCTCCCGGTTCGCGGGCGCCACTCGAGGACTTTCTTGCCCCATCGGCCATCAGTCCTGCGAGCAATGTGCCCCGCCCACATTTCAATCAGTAATATTCAGAAATTAATGAAAACAGCAAAATATTTGACAGCTATATGCGACGTTGCCAACTTTCGGAGTAAACCCTCTTAAATATTTCATTTTTTGTTTCGAAGATAAGATCTCAAGTCCAAACAATGCCAAACGGGACGTCTAATAGTATTTCCACTATTGTAAGGCATTGCAATTCTGGTTACTGATTGCAATGGGATGCATGTTGTGATTGGATGGAACCCCAACGGGAGACAAGCGTGAGTTTATGTATCATGTATTAATACTGTCCATTCCCCAGGTGCCCCTGGTGCCATGGCTTCCCGGGCTGAGCATCCTGATCAATGTGTACCTGATGCTGAACCTAGACTACATGACGTGGGTGCGGTTCGCCGTGTGGATCGCCGCCGGTCAGTTCACACCTTGTGACTCATTTATTTATCAGAACCTTCAACAATAAGTACACTGTTGCACTGTTTTTTTGAAGCCGCCCGCGCAAGCGAGAGCGCGGAACAAGCGATAGAGAGGCACGAACGGCCTAAGCGTGACGTTATCACGTAAAATTATCTTCCGTTAACCGACGGCACCATATGTGCGAAAAGAAAGAAAGAAACATCAATTACTACATTTATATTAATATTTAAAAAAACAATATTTTTTTCAATGAAATGTAAATAAATACGCAGCAGTGACAGTTCACTTCACTGGTGTCCGTTAGAAATGTCATATTTGGTCATATCACATGCTGCGATCGTTTTCGTACCCCCCACCACTGACTTTGCACACAGCGAACAGGCTACTTTCCGAGCGCACTCATTGACAGATATGCTGACCTTAGTGGGGCTACTACTACTACTACAGTCTATTTGCGTCCCACTGCTGGTCACAGGCCTCTCATCATGAGAGGGTTTGGGCTATAGTCCCCACGCGGGCCCAGTGCGGATTGGGGACTTCACACACATCTTTGAATTGTTTCGCAGATGCGTGCAGGTTTCCTCACGATGTTTTCCGTTCACCGAAAAGCTCAGTGGTAAATTCAAATTGAATTTCGCACATAAGTAAACTTAGAGGTGCGAGCCGGAATCGAACCCCCGACCCTCTGCATGAGAGGCGGTAGGTCGAACCACTAGGCCACCACGGCAGTGGGGCTATGAAACTTTTATTTTTCTTACAGGTCTTCTAATCTATGCCACATACGGCGCCTGGAACAGCTCGGAGCGCCGCCGCAACCCCGACGTCCAACTGTCTGTGTTACACAACGACAGCCATACAGCCCTGCTGGCTGCCAACACGCTCGGCTGACGGGTCGACGACCCCGGCTGTCCCACGGGAACTGTGCTGTCTTTTATATCCAGCATATAGACCAGGAGAAAAAAACTGGGAATTTTTTAAGGTACTTGGGTTGATTCAAGCACAGTTGACGAACTCCTGATCGTTAAACATGGCCGCCGAGCTGTCATTCCATACAGAAACGTCATTTTGTCTCATAGTAAAATATTTAACGTTAACTTTAACACACGGTTTGAATCAACCCACCCTTAGTGTTAAACATAAATGTTGTGAGAAATACTGGGTTGTACCTCAAGCAGGTCCACTGTGAAATTTCGTAAAACTAGATGGAGTTTAGTTCTTTAAAATGTGTACACGTTTGGGCCTTATTGAAACGGAGACTGGTATAAAAGTTTAGTACCTACCTACTAATACATATTGACGAGCTGGACTGAGTTTTAACATCTTATTTGGCACCTTCTTTTTACATTAAACTTGATAAAAACATTGAAAAAAATATAGTTACTTAATACGATATCGTACCAGTATATGCTGTTGATTATTTATATTCAGAAGTTTCTTATATTTGTAATTTGACGTTTTAGCCTTTTCGAATGTTTAAACATTTTTGGATGTGTTACTTTTATTAGATAAAACTTGAATTATTGTGTCTTACAAAGTCAAAATGTTACATCTATTTTACCATTATACACTACTACAGGATCGATTATAATTTACTGATTTATGTAGGGTTTGTTCTGATCTCGTCTCAGGAGACAGTTGGACGGTTGATTCAGGAATCAACCTGTATAATTTCAATAGGAAGCAAACTTTAAAAAAATAAGTATCAGTTTTTTGTGTTGAATGTGCAGGCACGCTCCGTTCTAATTAGCTTAGATATCTTTCACCTGACGTTCAAGCTTTGGGTATTTATTCGCGGTATTAGGTAGGTACAATGAAAATAAATTTTGAATAACTTTATGTTTTTTTTTAAATAATACATATATTCATGATACAAACCCAGACTGTCAACATTTTCCAAGTAACTAGTGGAACGGAGTTATTATATGTGAATGAATTTAATGTATTTTTCTAATGTTAGGTAGGTAAAACAGTAAATCTCAGACAATCTCATGTATTTGGGTTCCTAATGTAGTTCCAAAGTATTGTATGTTTAAGGTTAACAATAAATGTATCGGTGGACGAAAAGTGACAACAGAATATTGACTCTTTCATTGCCAGCCAGCGAATGCAATTCTGAAACAATCTGGACTCGCCACTCGCTGGCGTTAAAAGTTTAATATATTTTACGTCACACCAGGCTGAAAAGCGGGATTTACCGCCCTTGGGCGCTACAAAAAATCCCTCTTCACGGCCAGGTGGTGACGTAAAATCGTATACTTACCACGGGCGGTCGTAAAGAAATCCTCAGACCGCTAGATTATAGCCCTCGCCTCCGGCTCGGGCCTCAATTACCCGCGATCTGAGTCTTTCTTTACTTGACCGCCCTAGGTGTGTAATGTACTATTAATGGTTCCAGGTGTAAATGTTAATAACTTCAAAGTAGTTCCTTTTAGGTCACGATAAATTCTGAGGAATTTTCGTAGTTTTTTTTTTACTTTTCATTCTAAAACTGCAAGGTTAGAATACTTACGTCGCTAAGTATTGTTGAATGTGTGTTATTTCACGATATTATGTACACATAATTTGTAAGAGTTTAAAGCCTTTAACGGGCATTTCTTTAATACTACGTTTAGGTAGAATTAGTATTTAAGCGAAAGTGAGTGATTCCAGTATTACATAGGAGTATGCTGTGAAACAGCTGTATTTATTGTACTTATTTATTTCGATTGGTTTCGTTGTTATAAAGTCTCGAGTGAGAGATTAAAAATGTTTACTAAATTATTTTGTGGATAGTTCATGCATTGATTTCTTCTTAGCAGTATTTTTTGTATCAAAGAAATAATCCAATATGACCTTTCTATTTACTTTTTTTTACTTTTTTTCTTCGTATGTACTTTAAGATTTAAATATTTAATGCGTGGCTATACATAAAAACAAATGAGACCATACAAATACATAATGATATTGTTCCTACTAATATTTCTTTTAAACATTGTTACTATAAACTACTTAACATAGGACAATTATATATAAATCTGAACTCACTGACTGCTAATAAGCCCTTCCGGCTTCTGCAGCCTTTAATGTACTTTTTTTATATAACTGCGATATATTTGTATCTTTAATAAATTAAAAATATATATAAATATGGACGAAAAATATTGGTTTTGATATTTACGAATGAAATAGGTAGTATTTTTTTCTATCGTTGGTATTTTCTATTACTTTGTGTTTGGATATTATTTAAGTATTTATAAATTTGCTGTAGACGCCAGTTGTAATTAAAATGCTTAAGCATTAGTAATTAGAGAGGAAATAAAATATTGCTTTTAGATTTGGTGTATTTTTTATCTAGTACTTACCTCAAATACTTTAATTAAAGAATCCCTTTGGATTCAAATTGTGTGCCAGATTGTACTAAATTTATTAAATTTCTGCTGTCCAGTTCTGGACGTACAGAACGGCCCAACGCCACCCACATTCAGCGACTGTCTTCGCTCCATTACTTATGTAGAATGATGAAACCAACTAAATTAGTAGTCAACATAAATTAGGTATAAATAGTTTTAAAAACGAATACAACGCTTTAATTTCTGTGCCCACCTCCGAGCTCCATCACCAGATCGAATTATCGGTGGTGCCTTATTGCATTCTCAAATTGTCATCCAATCTACATATAGGTACTTGCCAAGTTTCATCATCCATATCCATATTTAATATTATAAATGCGAAAGTAACTCTGTCTGTCTGTTATATCTACACGCTTCAACCGTTGGACCGATTGAGATGAAATTTGGCATGGAGATAGTTGGAGTCCCGGGAAAGGACATAGGCTACTTTTTATCCCGAAAAAACGCATAGTTCCCGCGGGAACGAGATAACCGAATTCCACGTGGGCGAAGTCGCCGGCAGAAGCTTGAAGTGGTTGAATAGTTTCACGACGACCTAATAAAAGCGATGTAAAAAAGCAAAACTCTTAATTGATATGATCTTAAGGTTCAAAATTGTTGCTGGGTAACATTTTTCTCTTTCGTCGCCACTCTAAATTGGACCATGAAAAAAAGTTCATGATGTGCGCTTGAACGTCATATGCCGTCGGTAGCGGAAGGTAGTTTAGCCAAAATAAGACAAAAAAAGTTATTCTTCATTTAAGTTTCATTTAATTTCCGACTTCATACAAATCACAGTTCGTTAATATAAACTAAATTAAATTAACCCTTTCATACATTAATAATCACATAATTTTTATTATTTATTATCACGCGTTCACGATCATAACACTACGAACTCACTTATACTTATTTAAATTCAATCGTACTGTAGCTATTTATACATAGAACTGATTATCTCTCCTTTTTACTTGAATCTGATATACTTATCTAATTATCTACAAATGCGGTAATAGTAAAAATATTCTATAGGTTTTTAACTTAGATAGGTAACCCTTAACTGTATAATAAGCTAAGTACGTTTAAGTTCATACTTGAACGCTACTTTTATGTTATTTACGATTACGACTATGTTGAATCTTAAGAGGGTTTATCCCAAAAGTTGGCAACGTCGCATATAGCTGTCAAATGTTTCGCTGTTTTTATGAATTTCTCAATTTTGCTGAATTAAAGAGGAAGAATTCGTTCTATGGTTGAATGACGCGTCTCGTTTTATATTTGTTAGTTAGGCATTCAAATGATAAAATTACATTAAAATGCATGGAAAATGCGATGGAAAGTTTTCAAAAGATATTACTTCCATAATACTAAAAATTTCGTGTTCCTATGATAACTGTTGCAATCTATACTTAATATTTTATTCAGCCATTTCTGTTTACATTCAATAATATCCAGAAATTAATGAAAACAACAAAATATTTGACAGCTATTTGCGATGTTGCCAACTTTCGAAGTAAACCCTCTTAACCATATTTTTTTTTATTTAATATTATCCGTTGGTATTTTTGAACTAGACCACTTAATTAGACGTGTAGAGAAAAAACAGTTAGGTACCTACAGAATTCAAAATGTAATAATTTAATACACAAATCGACTTACAACATAAACTATTGATGGCAAGATTACAATGTAAGTATAGTTCAACTTTTGATTGGAAAAAAACTTGAAAAGTCCTTAAAATTCTTTGTATTTAATTTTAACATATCCGACTGTAACAGAATAATAAACTATTAAAACACATTTTAAGAGGTCGAAAGGGTTTTGGGTTATTAAATTATATCATCGAGGACCTTAAAGGTCCTTAAACTTTGTGAGATTATATCTCAACTGCAGATAATCGTAAGCTAAACAAATACAATTTAAATAAATAACAGTGTTATCTACAAATTCTTATAAGTACCTTTTTTTACATATAGTCACAGATAAATATACTTGTAAATTAAATATCGTCCTTCTCCACATTTTCTATTTTCTTTTATTTCCAACACTATCTTTTAAAAGGATAGTATTGGTAATCGTTTTTCGGAGCAATACTGTAATATCCTTCACAATCATGTTCTTATTTCTATATAAAAAAAAACTCAATACCTATTATATTTACATAAATATGTAAATATAATAGGTACATAAATATGTAAATATAATAGGTATTGAGGTATTGATACATATGGGACAAAATATGTCGTAAAATAATTGATTATTACAAAGAGGGCTTCCGTTTTATTAGATGTAGGCATTGATCTATTACAGGTAAGGATTCACAATCAGCCGGAGAAAAAAACCCGTCAAACTGGGTGCCCGAACAACTCGGGCACCCGTTTGGCGCTCAGTAAATTTGACACTTAAGTTTTATAGCGTTAGGTTTACTTTTGTATAAAATATTTATGTTGACTCATTATAAAGATGCGTTACTAGCATATTGGAACGTATTTTCTAATGTCAGTTTGCTCCATATATTTTGACATATTCTGTTAGACACTGTTCGTCCATATGTTATTTTAGGTTAATGGATGTAGGACGTGCAAGATTATAACTTCTAAATTAAGTGAAATTAACCTTTTCAACGCATACGATTTATATAATATGCGTCTTGGCGTACAACGGATAACGAGTTTAGAGGCCACAGTTGCGAAATTACTAATGTTTCGCCATCTAGATCTCGCCATCAGTGGCATCTACGAGGCTGTTATTCGTATACCTACATGAAACTTAAACATATTTGCTTTAACGCATTCACTGCCACTTCTTTTTACAAACTTTCGCCAGGTGCCACATCTGTCAATAAGGGAACATTGCAACGCACATGTGCGTTCGAGGCACTGCGGGAAAGTCAGCAAAACGCATATATGCGTTGGTGGCAGTGAATGCCTTAAACGATCAAACGTGAAAACACGATTAGAAACAATTGCATTGATACTTTTATTTTTCAAAGATAGGTCTATTTTTACAAATTTTTACTTGGGACGTTGAATTCTCAAGGTCTATAACGACAAATTTTTGCTTATCAGATAATAAATAGCTTGTTTTTGATTCCTTCAAAACCTTTTTTTAATTAGTTTCGTACTTTCATTGTAAATAACAATTAATGCTTACGCCGGTAATTTGCAGGTTATGTCTCCATTATCACTGTCGCATCTTTTACGCGTGAATGCAGATAGCATTATCCCTTTTTCGCAACTGTGGCCTCTTTAAATACGTATGTGTAAGATCCATATTCGCTTTAGACTTCAGCCATCTTAGGCGTGCGAGTGACGGCTTTTGTATTTGACATGACGTTGAAAAGGTCCATCAAATTAGGTTATTTTTATCACCTACTTACTTTTTTTATTTCATAAGTATAGGCAAATGAGCGCACATCCCACCTGATGGTAAGTGGTCACTGCGGACACCGAAATCCTATGATCCCCCATTAAGAAACCATAAGACCTCGAAGCGTTGCCTACCCTGAGGCCTAAGATGGAATGCCTCTGTGCCAGAAATTTCACCGGCTGCCTTAACCCCCTACCGGAACACGACAGTGCGAGCACTGCTATTATTTACAACATAGCTACAATTTATAAATAGGTCCTTATGGTCACTGGGTGTCTTGTCCTGCGCGGTCAAAACTTCGTGGTCACCTGTTTGTCCTCCAGCTTGCCGTTACTCATGGGCACCGCAGTCGTCTCGTTCAGGGAACTATTCCGCACCCCGTAGAAGAAGTATATGGCGTAACCTGAAAAGGTTATGAATAAAAAATTCAAGGTTTTTTTACACTACTACTACAACAGCCTATTTACTCAGTGCAGATTGGGGACTTCACACACATCCTTGAATTACTTCGCAGATGCGTACAGGTTTCCTCACGGTGTTTTTCTTCACCAGTGGTAAATTCAAATTGAATTTCGCACATAAATAATTTCAGAGATGCGAGCCGGATTTGAACCCGCGACCGCATGAGAGGCGGTAGGTCAAACCACAAGGCCGCCAGGGCTAACCACACCATTTTTTATTAATTCTTATTAAATTCATTAATGGTTTTTACAAATTTAATGCTTCAATATTAATTTTATTAACCTTGGTAGAACATCTATTTTGTCACCAATCTGATCGGTTGTGTAAACTTATAACTTAACTTACTTACTTACTTACCTACAGGATTACCCCATAATTATCTATATTTATTTATTTAAACTTCATTGCACATACAAAATGTATACAATTGGCGGACTTACTGCCTAAAGGCATTCTCTACCAGTCAACCATGAGGCCAAACATTTTCCTCCCTTGATTGTTACTATAGATCAATGTTTTTTGTGATATTTTTGTTTTTAATAGAACCGGGTGTCTCCAAACAGTGCTGAAAACGGCCCAATGGGGACTATCGTTTCTTTGCTCACCAGTTGGCGCCACTGTTGACTAAGGTCCAGAGGTATAGCTGTCAAAGGCGACTCTATAAGATCGGCGCCGAAACAAAGTTTTTAATCTTGAATCTCATTAAGTTTATTAATTATAAATAACTATCATCATCACCGACATAGCCCGAAGAATTGCGAACCTTAAGTGGCAGTGGGCGGGGCACATTGCTCGCAGGACTGATGGTCGATGGGGCAAGAAAGTCCTGGAGTGGCGTCCGCGAACCGGTAGACGAGCTGTCGGTAGGCCTCCAACAAGATGGAGTGACGACCTTGTAAAGGTCGCGGGAACGCGGTGGATGCGAGTGGCACAGGACCGGTCTGAGTGGCGCGCCTTGGGGGAGGCCTATGTCCAGCAGTGGACGTCTATCGGCTGAAATGATGATGATGATGATGAACTATCATCATATCGAGTAGCTATGTCGCATTGTTGTGCAGTTCCGTTTTGTTCAGAAATTTCATTTTTGTTTCAAAGCATTTACATTCATCGCCAAATAATCCATATTTGCGATAATTTCACGAAGGAGATTACTTTTCAACAGTTAAATTAAAGAAATTAATTATATCACGGAGCCCGCCAAAACCGGTGAAAAGTGAATGTTATTGGACCTCACGCGATACTAGCGCCTCTAGTGGCAAATTCACACGCGATAGCCCCCATTGAATAGGCCGCCAATAAATGCCTGGTATATAAATACCACAACGACGTTCCATATAGACTCCCTATGAAATCCCTTTTGCGCCCCGAATTAGGCCCCTGGTCGTAGTCTAACAGCAGGGTCTCACCTATGACGAGCCAGATGATGAACCGCACCCACGTCTGGTAGTCGAGCTGCACCATGAGGTACACGTTCATGCAGACGCTCAGGTACGGCACAAGCGGCACCAGCGGGACCTGGGGGCGAGGGGGGGGGGGGGGTCAATCGAACGTATAGCGGGACACAACAGAAGCGCGGCGGACCACTTTAAGGCCCTTCCCTGTCTCAGAATCGTCAAATTGCTCATGTAAAATAAGATCACACTTTTCCTAGACAAGCTAAAGGTTAATATATGAAAAAAGAACATGTTATATTTGATTATATCATCCTTAAATTAACAGTTTTCGTTACACGTTTCATGACACTTCGCTCGATACAATTTAATCGCAAAATAATCTCTAACTTGGACTTTTAATCGAACTTTACTCAAGTTTATTATATAAAGCAGAGTAAAACTAAAAATAACAGAAAAATAATCCATATTAAATGCATACAATTGACGGTCTCTTGATCCCCATATGGCCGCCGAGCTGTCATATTCCATACAGAAACGTCATTTTGTCTCACAGTAAAATATTTAACGTTAACGGACGGTTTGAATCAATATATGATTAGTTTCATGACTGTTATTTAGTAAGCATAGCATATAAACTATTTTATAAGGTTAAAATTGTATTTGCATGCATTTTGTGCGTTGAGCATATAAATGATTTGTTTACTGAATACAACCCAACCTTATAGCTCAAATCCATGTTTCTTTTAACTCGTGTAAACATGTTCATTTCTCACACGTTGCCACATTATTTTCTTACTAAATTTTATTAATTTTGGACTGAGGATTAGCAGTTGGCTTAAACACAATATTTAAATCGATTTTTCCAAGAATATAAATACAAACTTTTGTTACCCAGTCTCACTTTCACGATCAAGATGAATTTAACGATACCTCATAATCGCTAATATCGTTCAAGCCGTTAACGGCTAGGGCTAGAGCGTTCCATATACATGTAAACACTTAAAAAACATAACCCTCTTTCCGGGGCAGTCGGGTAGCATCTGTGGTATAGTTCACGAGGTAAGCTCTCAAGTGGTAAAGGGATTCCTTAAAAGATACGAACAGTACTATAATTATAGTCATATATAACAACGATACGTACGGCGAAGCTGAGGTGCGCGGTGGGCTGCCGCGGCTGGCGGCACAGCACGGCCAGCAGCACGAGCAGCGCGGCGCCAGCGC